>CAJUYH010000882.1:0-55938 GCA_910591685.1 Galerucella tenella | reverse complement strand
ATTTAGACGCTGATGTTATGCGCTCACAAGCTGAAGCATACGTCACAGCCATTCAATGGAATTTACATTATTATTACGACGGATGCCGTAGTTGGGCGTGGTACTATCCACATCACTATGCGCCGTACATTTCAGATATCAAAGGATTTAAAGATTTGAAATTCAATTTTAAACTCGGTAAACCATTTCTGCCATTTCAACAATTGTTGGCTGTTTTACCAGCAGCAAGCAGAAATTTACTGCCGCAGGTTTATCAAAGTTTATTGACCGAACAACAATCTCCAATAATTGATTACTATCCCGCTGAATTCAGGACGGATTTGAATGAGAAGAAGCAGGAGTGGGAAGCAGTGGTTCTCATACCATTCATCAATGAAAAAAAATTGATTGAAGCCATGGAACCGTATAATTCACAATTGACACATGAAGAAGTGAATAGAAATCAGCATGGCCCGATAAATATTTTATATTATACCGTAGAAAATTTAGGTACTGTTATTGCACCTGATTATTTCCCAACAATTGAGAGTCATGCAAAAATAATTACCATAAGTCCAGATGAAATCCAAGTTCCAGAAGACAAATTGGTAAAAGGAATAGCTAAAAATACGATACTTCATGTATATTATTCTGGATTCCCAACTATGCAACATATTAAACACAGAGCATATTTGGAAAAATCGAAAGTAAAGGTATTTGAACACCCGTCAAGGGGAGATAATATGATTATTACAATAGCGCCATCAAATTTTCCAACACTCGAACAATTAGCCAGTGATATCTTGGATCAAATTGTATATGTTAAATGGCCTCATCTGATGGAAGCTTATGTTGTTGCCGTGTCAGATGGTAAACGAAAATTCACACTAATCGATTCGAATTCAAGTTACAGTATGGAGAACATACGTCGAGAAGAGTTAAAAGGTTCTATGGTATCTCAGTGGACTATGGAAGCAAAGAATATTGCTTCGTTATATAAAAGTCGTTTTGGCATTGATATCGGTGAAATTAAAATTATTGTTCATGCACAACCAATAATCGGACGTCGATATATACTCACAAGCCAAGGGAGATTATCCCTTGAAAAGAAATGGAGTAATTATCCAGTTACGTTCGCATATCAATCAATTGTTCGAAATATTCATGTTGAAGACGATGGATTTATTGTTCACAAGAATGTGACCGATATTTTTGTACCTAAAAGTATCTGTTTTATGCTTGGTCATCCCCACTATGGTGCAATGGGAGAGGTAATTGCACCAGGTATGAATATTAAAACTGGTAGAGTTAAAGTTGCCATGAGATTTACATCAGAACCAATTTTTGAGTCGCTTAAACGCGAACAATGTGAATCACGGCTGCAATATATGTATGGAAGTATTGCAGCACAACGTTTGGGTATAAGCAGTCATTTATTGAGCAGAATAACAGGGTCTATTTTGGTACTACCTAGTATTAACGAAGCATTAGAACGAAAACAACAAAATATTGGATTGAACTTGAAATTCAATAAGAAGAACGAGGAGTTGCCAGGTTACACGAAAAAAGTTAATGGTCAATGGTTATATAGCTCAAAAGCTGTTGGTTTAATACGTAATTATATGGAAAGATATCCGTTATTATTTGAACGTTTGACACAAAATGTAGGTAATGATATATACAGTGAGAATGATTTATTTCCTGAAAGCTTTGATAACATTACTGACGTATTAAATTGGATCAAACAACAACCATTTCGCAGTGTTGAAGCCAGAAATTGTGATTCAGAGGGATTGGACCCAGAAATGATTCAGAAAATTTCAGGAGAAATTGATGATCATTTGGAACGAGAAGCTGATATGATGAAAACAGTATTAATGCAAGTTAAACCACATTTGCTTTATAAACCAGGTTTAAGTACAGGCAACATCGCCCCAGATCCAAAAGCCAAACATAAACTCTTCGATAGAATAATCGCCATAAGAGAAGATTCATGTGTACCGGTTGGGTATAAAGGCGTGATTGTTAGTATACAAAGTGATGGGGATGATCCGAACGACGTTTTATTTGATGTATTGTTCGACAAATCGTTCGTTGGGAATATTTCATTCACCGGCGGTGCAAATACTCGACGTTATAAGCTCCTCGTCGCGGAATTCATAAATATTAGCCATGGTATTAGGGCGGAACAAAATATAACAGATATTTGCACCATATCAGAAAAATTCAATCGAAAGAAACTATCATTAACTTCTGAAAATATACAACCCATCAAATCAAGTGCATTTGCATCGTTTAATGAGCACGGTAATTTTCTTCCACTATTTTGTAAAAACCAGCATGGCTCTAAACAAACGCAATCCCATATTCGTATATCGAAGAACTTTACTGAACCAAGAAATTCTCCTGATTCGCATATGAAGAATAATAACCTAGAAAGAACAACTCCCACACAAATCGGTGATGTCTTACCATCAAAACAAACAGAATTATCACCAACGAAAACGACATTAACATCAATATCGACAAATAATGCACAATTGGTCAAACCTAATCGTGCTACCGAATTTCAATTACTTTGGAATGAACTACATAAACTTCCGGTAATTAATTTTCATTCCGTAATTGTTTTTTTATATTTTCTTACAAATCGTTTTATAAATAGGTTGCACCTGGAGTCCCCGCTAAACCAATGGCATTCCCAGCAATGTTACCATTGCGCTCGTCGCTCTTATCTGCTGCAGAATCGGTAATAATTTAGTTCAGCTCGTTTATCATTTCCAAATTTTCCTCTTGATAAAAATATATTTTGGTTTTGTTTCATTTACTTATTGGGGTTAGTCGTTTGCATGCATAAAGATTACAAATATACATATAAATATAATAATATGACATATGAATTACAATCGTAGCCTCAAGATCCCAGTGCATTCTTGAAAGCAGTTTTGAAAATACCAGATGATAAATCATTGAACAATTTATCACAATCTTCTGCTGCAACCAAAGTTAAATCCGTTGTATTCCCGCCAACGCCATCTGCACCACCACCACCATCATCTACCCCAACGTTGGTGCAACAGTTATTTGATGTACGTTTTAATTTTCCATATTGTAGATTAGCAATACAAAATTATATGATTGTAACATTTCAATCTTTGACATGAGGTTATTGATATCATGCTGTATTTGACTATTACATAAACTTGATTTATTTCAGTTCGCGCGACAGGCGAATAGAAAGGACAGTATTTCTTATTGTGCACTCCTTTTGAATCACTTCCAATTGCTGGGAATTGGAATGCCACGTTATTTTTATAGTACAGATGAAAACAATTTGATTAGTGCACAAATTATATTGCCGGATATGAGAAATTATCAAGGAGAATTATGTTTAAATCATGCTTTGGCTGCTGAGAGTGCCGCTTTAATAGTATGCAAAGAATTGAATTTAGATATACAAACTAAACTTTCTTATTTCGATCCTCTAACCCGGGATAAATGGGTGAATCTGCAATCAAATAATCCGACTAATTTTCCGCTCAATGTGCAACCCATTATGTCGCCACGATCATTTGTAGACTCACAAAAACCAACAATAAGGCCACCAACGAGTCGGAATGCGTCGCAATCGACAATGCCACAACAATCAGCGGGATTTACGCAAATGGCGTCATCTAGTTTTAATCATGCCAGATCACAACCATCATGTATTGAAAGTAAACTGGAAGAGAAGCAACAGAATGTTACACCCTTTGTACCTTTGCAAGCACAAAAAAAAACGAGGAGTAGAAAAACAAAAGAATCTTTACCTTCATCCCAATTGGATATCGTTGAAGTTGTCCCATCAAAACTTCAGAAAGCGCAAAAGGCGAAACAATCAGCAAATATGAAAGGATCCTCGAAAATTGTTAAAACAGATAAACTGTTGAAAGCAAATGAAATAAGCGGATTTATGAAAGAAAATCCACCTCAAGGTCAAAAAGTTCAAAAAACTCAACGACAACGGAAATCGCGTATCGCCGCGAATTTTGGCGCATCACCGGCGACAGGAATTGCTAATGGCAGCGAAACACAATAAGTGTTCACTATTTGATAAATAGATATGTCGATGATTTGTTATTAACTCTCATGACTCCGATTTTCATTCTATAATATTTCGGACACCAATCTGTCAAAAATAGCTTTGCTTCTATTGAGATGACGGTGGCTATTGTGTACAATATGCGCAGTTACTGGTGTCTCATGGCGACACTTTTTAGCAATTATATTGTATTTGTTTTTTTTTTCAATATTTGATAAGGTATCAATTGTGAAAATAGAATGTTAACTGTATTCCGATAACTTTTTTTGTTCAAATTTATTTGGATTTTTCATATGTGAAATCACTGAAAACGCGAACTGTAACCAGTTTCTACACTGACGTATTAAGGACTGGCTATGGTTAAATTTTAACCAAATTCAATTTTTTTGTAACTGATTGAAAACATGTTAATCCATTATCAAATGCAATTTATTCTTTCATGCAATATCGCTTTATTATATTATTCACTGTTTTCCTAGTTTTAGGGAAGCTACAAAAAAAAAACCATGTAAGGATTAAGAACATTTTTTCAGTGGTTACCATACGATTTTATACATCACAAATATACATGTTACAAATATGAATAAATAATCACAAAATAATATTTTGAATACTATATTAGTTTCTCGAGCACAGCCTGTAATTGCCGGTACACATATATCAAGTATCTTGAATTTTTATTTCAGAAAAGCGACGTATGTCTAAAAAAATTACCAATATTGAGAAAAAAGTCGAAGGAGTTTTCATTGATTGTTATTAATTGATACTATAGATGTCACATTAATGCCGAGAGATTTCTATTGCGAAAATAAAAAAACAGTTGTATTACACAATAGTATATATAACCTAGCAATTTATAGAATTATGCCTAGTTCCATAACATTAACTGGTTTTACAATCCCATCACCGGTCGTTGACATTGTAAACTAAATTTTTGCAGTGCCTCACATAACCGCCCTTTATTTCGCTCAGTTAATATATCTCTTGCTAAGGCTTCTTTCTGACCCGGTGTAACTGGAAGACTGGCATCTTCAAGTGCTGTGTGAACCCATTGTTTCATATGTTTTCTACTATGATTACTATTATTATTTAGTGACAGTAATACTTTTGCATGTGATTCAAGATTGCTCCGTGCCACTCGTCCACCTGAAAATATTTTTTCATTTTATGCATATATTCAGACGTAAATCCAATCGTCAACTAATGATAAAAGGAGAATACCTATGCATTGGATAATCATCCAGACGAGTTCTTGACCAACTGATTCAATAAATGTTTCAAAATGTACACTATGTCCAATAGCATTTACTAAAAATGTTCCGGCGGCTTTGATAACTAGACTTTCTGGTAGTGCTAAGCTCATAATGCCTATTGAATTATGCAAAGATCAAATATAAAAAGAATCGTGTGGATACTTAACACTTCACCGACCAACGTGTGTGTGATGTTGAACTATTACCGTTCCGTAAAGTATTAATAATAATCCCAAACTTACCACATCTTAGCATCTCCGGTATATGTTGAGAGATTTGCAGCATTAACCTCGGTGTCTTTTTGCATATTTGTCCAAGCAACCCAAGATATGCTTCAAGTAAATCCGAAAAATCGGAAAGATTACCTCCTGCTGATTTACATGTATTCAAACCTTCTAACGTGTGTACACTCATTTCAGCAAGAATTGGGGCTATTGCATTGTCTGTCTCACTACTAAATAGCAGTACAACTTGACGTAAAAGATGAAGAGCAGCAGGATGCGGTCGAATCTTGTATGAGGTGATTAATAAGGGTAATAATGGTCGAGCATCTATTTCTGGATGCAACAAACATTGCAACGAACGCTGTGCACAATTATGCATCGCTTCTAACGTTGAATCATCTTGGTTCCACTCCGAATTACCGATGATTTGACTGAATAATGGCAATAGTCCCTCTAATACTGACTTACCCATTGCGCCCTCCAAAGTTGATAAAAACATTGTAATCATTTTCAATTGATTAACCACAGCCACACGCGCATCATTAAAAGGATTTTGTAACAATTCTTGTAGTCTTACAACGCAAAGTCCCAATGTAGCATCCAAGTGCTTCAACTGTTGCTCAGTAGATCCAAGTGAATTTAATAATTTTCCAGCGGCGTACATTAATCGTAATCCTTCACCACCACCAGGTGACACAACAGTAAGTGTTTTGCTGATTGTCTCAAGTATTGATGGGGCCAGTGGTGCAAGATGTGGTTCACATTCTCTGGAAATATCTTTCAGTGCCATACTTGCTGGTGTTGCCGTTACTGAACCTTGGGTCAATCCAAGTGTGATCAGTTGTAAAGAACGCTCCAACCATGGCTCTGGATTTTCACCTAACCATTCAGCATATGACCTCACTGTTGAACAAGCACACGCCAATACTTCACGTGGATATCGATTGTATGGTATATGTGACAGTATTATATTCATAATCGCTGGAACATACTCTGCCTCTTGGGTATCGATACAATCACACAATGCTTGAAACGCATATAAAGTTGATTCCACATCGGTCCATTTCTGATTATCAATTTGGGGTAGACTTAATCGTTGTCCAAAAAGCATTAGAATATCATTGCCTAACACGTTATAGCAGTAAACAATGGTATCGGCAACGTCTTGACGATAGCACCTCAATAGCTCACGTTCATCTGCATTTCCCGCTTCTTCTGGAGTTAATGGTAATGTTGATTTTCGCAACAGAGCTTGTGCCAAACGTGCGTAAACAGGCTGTAAGGCAAGTCGTGCTTTATTCTCAATAGGGGTATCCAATGTCGTCAGATCATCTTGTAATGAAAACCAAAAACCAAATGGAATGCAGCTACATCGCTCCTCAGTTGGATATCGACCTTCATGTTCTGAACATTCAAGGAGGAGTTTTATTAATGTCTCCACTGTCCATCTACAACTTTCGTTATTTTCGTCTATCAGTGCTATTAATAATGTTCGACTGTGAGTGTCACCTAGTGCGGCAAGAACTGCCGCAAACGATGTACCACCATTTTGTTCTGCCACAGATACTAATCCCCTTGCCCATTCCCATAAAAGTTGTGGTCGTTTACGTAACATTTCGTGCGTTACAGTAACTGTTATACATTCTTGCGTTATTTCCCACACTTTTTCAACTACTAACTCATCGTTTTGTGATGATGGCGCATAGCGCGATGCAGCTATTAGAAAATGTTGATATAATTGTGCAACAGTATCTAATGGTGGACCAAGTCTCAACCAAGACAATGAACAATCCAAAGTTAATAGGTACAGATGGTCGTTATTATGATCAGAAATATTTCGTTCACATATTGTGAATGCTTGTTGAAGCAACCATGTAAATTTATGCCAACTCGTTCCATCACAATTATCTGATACACCGAGTTCTTCTTTTAATTTTTTTCGTTTTGGGCCACTTCTCTTTTCAACCTGAAATTTGTTATCACTAATCAAATGATTCTATTAATTAGAGCAACAGTTTATTCTAACTTATATTTTTGTTGTAGTTATTCTTATACTTATTAATAGTATTAGTCCTCACATCTGTAGCTAAAGCTGATAAAACTCTTAATAGGAGATCCAGTGTTAATGGAGAATTATATGGTAACATTTCCATTATTTCATCTATAAGGCCCTTGTCGACATGTTTGTCTTGCGCTGCATAAGTATTGCTAAGAAAGACGGCAAACTGAAAGTGGTTAAATCAAACAGTTATTCAAAAGTGAAATAAACAAAATATGTAAGGACCATGTACAAGTGAAAAAAATCTATGAAATTACTGCTTCACATAATCTTGTGAGGACGAGCTTTGGTGTAGTTGGTGATGTTAAAACTCGGAGTAAGTAATTTTTGAGCGCAGGATATTCAGATGTAGGTACTTCTTCCCATTGCTTGGATATTTTTGCATGTAACGTTGTTGCAGAAAAAAATTGAACTTCATGTGGCTACAATTGAAGAACGAAATAGTATAATAATGGATTTTGATACATTAATAATATATAGGTATATGTAATGTGAGATACTTTATGCAACTATGTACAGTTATTATTTACTTTTGCGGGATCCAATAAAGGCCAGACGAATTTCCAAGCCTCAGGTGAAGCTTGAAATTGTAAGAGTTGAAAATGTACGTCATGTGCGCCGGTAGAGTAAAATCTCGATACGGCTTCTTCTACTGTCTTTGAATAATCCATTGTGTTATTACTTGAATAGTGTTTGATTAATTGAAAAAAATTCTATTGTATGCAACAATACCATCAAGTCGTTAGTGCAAAATCTGTATTGTATAATATATGAACCGACGTTTACGTGCTTGGCTCACAATGGGCGTTTGTCGCTAAATTAACGATGAGTCATGAAAAATGACTGTTATTTGTGTTTCAACTCTGTAAAGATACGGTAATTTGACGATATTAGGACGTATTTTGATAAAAAATGCGGTCAGAGAACCAGTCATAAGAAATACCGCTATTTACAATGCTGTTTATTACGGAAGACATAAGTTTAGTAGAAATAGATATTGGCTGTGTATTCATCTATCTTAGATAAAAATACAATTGACAGAATGTCCAGTATTTGGGTTTTCGATAATGACGCCATAAAATTACCGCATTTCATATGTAACTAGATAAGTAGATGATTCTTTCATTTAGTTGTTTCATACATTAAAATATTATATTCCTGAATACCTACATGTATAAATTGAACTGTTCATATAAAGTTAAAATTATTGTCAACCTAACAAATATACATTATACTTCATTGTGCTAAACCTCTGTTGTTCACGATTTTCCACAACCAGAAATATTCAACCATTCGTAGAATTATTATAAGGTACGATTACATAATTTTACTAAATTCGCAGTAGTTACTGTGAAATGAAAGCAACATAATCTATCATAGTTATTGGCAATAAATTATCACAATGTCAAATTTTATGAGCATCAACCTAGAACGAATAGAGGCAGTGACTTCGGAGACGTAGATGTTTGGATATTAATTCATTCGTGTCTCATATTATGGTACACTCGTCAACATTAGTTCGATGCCTAGGTAACGATGGTTGCCGACTGTCGAAAATTGCCATAAAGCAAATTTTTCAGCAGTATACAATTAGCCCGAACTTTTCTCCAAATTTTGGATTTATGATAATTAAAATTATGGATACGATTGTATTACATTTGCGATAGATTGTAGTGAAATTAGAATCATTTAAGAGTTTATAGTTTAATTGCAATTAAATAAAATATAATACCCCATGCAGTTGGCCCGAAGAATTTAAAAAAATAACAATAATTAATTCTTTTTTTTTACATTCCCTTGCAAATTGTATTATAGTTTCTGGGGATTTCATTACAGGCGTTTAAGAACGAAAGTAATTATTTCTACAATTTAAATTAAATATCAAATTTGTTAATAGTCTTATCAGTTTCCTCGGTCAGTTGCCCATCTTAATCAACCAAAGCCTCCTTCAAGTAGAAAAAATAATTTTTTGGAAAATCGCAATTTCAATAAATCTATTTATTCTATTAATCGTAAGTATTTATATACAATATAAATTAATTAGTCAATTGTAATGTTATACTTTAAAAGCTTCTTATTCTGTAATTTGATAGTTACTTTTTAGCAAGCAACGTTTACATGAAACTATTTGCTCCAAAAAATTTCCGGGCCAACTTCATGGGGTATTACATTTTATTTAATTGCAATTAAACTATAAACTCTTAAACGATTCTAATTTCACTACAATCTATCGCAAACGTACTACAATCCTATCAATAATTTTAATTATTCCAAATCCAAAATTCAGAAAAAAATTCGGGCTAATTGTATACTGCTAAATTTTTCTCATCTATCGTATGAATGTACTTTATGGTATCGGTATGTACCATGGAACGTCGGAACTCCGAAACGATTAATTATGTAACGGAGTGCAGACTCTGCACTGCAAAGCAGAGTTGCCAGACGGAGGTAAGTTTACTTCCTCCACCATGCGGCCACTAATCATGCGAATAGCGCGTCCGTGTGAGCCACTGGCGCTCCCCAAGCGGGGCGCAAAAATACAACGCAGATGGCACTTCCATCACTCGACAAAAAAGGCGTGAAAATGAACATTTGTAGAAATGTATAAATATTTTAATAAAATAAAATATATTTGTATGAATGTAGGAATTATGTATTGCCTATTTATACCCAACTCATAACGCAAGCTATATCCAATAAATGGTTAAATAATATCTAAGTTATATATAAATGCGGTCATGAGTTAAATAATTCTTCTCACTTTATATTTTATGATAATTGCGTTGACGTATTGGTAATGTCTTTGAGTGACGTTAGCGCGTTCACGGGTTCGAATACGCCGCTACTGATATATATTTTTTTTTCTTCGTTAAATAAATTAATAGTAACAGATTTTTTTTTCATTTTATCTTGGTTTTACGTAATTTGAAAATTATGTTTCTCAGATGTAATTCATATTTCATCCATTCTGTTTCTCAGTGACAAAGCAAAATAAAAAGCGGAATATACAGAGGAAAAAAAAATTTAGGCAAGTAGACTTGCCCGGTACTTTTCATCACTATTGTTATTTGATCGTATAAATCATTTCAATAATAATACAATGAATAAATAAATGAATATTTATCCATTCATTTATTTATCTGAAAATAAACATTGAAAAAGTCATATCGAATTATGTCGTTACCATTTATAAGCCCCCCGATACTTAGGCTATGTACAAATTTCTTGTATTTGTCCAAATATATATAATTTCCAAATCCAAATCCAAATAAACACAGAATAAATATAATTCTTTCGATATGTTTATTATAAAATCTTCAATATTAAACTATTATATTTTTAATTACATATTAATAAAATTAAAAACAGAAAAAAAAATTTTCATCTTCGTAAGCTTTGAACATATGACATTCAAAGCCCTAGTAAAAACGGTTATCGACACGCCATTAAATTCAGTAACAATAAAGTGGGGAAAGAAATATTTAAGCGCTTGGAGTACTTACAAATAACTTTGGCATTTGGGATTATTTACATATCGCTTAGGTATTATTTAGGATCTTACTAATTAATAATTAAATATCCATAAATTCATATATCAGCAAATATATAAATATATTGTCACATAAAATTTTTTGAACAATCTTTTTTTTTCGCGCGAGTTCCAGGCTGAATGACGGATGCGCCACCTGTATGTAGTTTCGGCATGAAGTTTGGTGAGCGCCAATGGCTCACACGTACATGCTGTCCTCATCTAGTGTTGGTATCAGAGTGCCATATGGAGGGGGCAAAAATCTACCTCCGGCTGGCAACTCTGCTGCAGAGTGGCCATGTGAGCCGATGGTTTCTCCACCAGAGATGCCAGGTCGTGGGCGAATGGCGTCCCCACTTAGCGGCCACTAATGCGGACGTGTGGTATGTCTGTGTGAGCCATTGGCGCTCTCCAAGTGGAGCCCAAAAAACACGTTGAAGATAGCGCTGCTGTCGCTGGGACAAAAACGTGCGGAAATAGATATTTTTTCCAATGCGTAAATATTTCAATGGAAAATCTATACTTGCATGTATGGATATAGATGATCCACCATCCATATCCAAGCTATATTCAATCAATGTCCAAGTAATATCTAGCTATACATAAATGTGATCATGGCGTAAATATTTTTTCTCAATATTTCTCAGCAATGGATGCCTTCGCGTGTTGGTAGCGCAGTTGCGTGACGTTAGCGCGTTCAAATTTTTACTGCGACAGATTTTTTTTACTTTCAATACATTAATTTGATACCCGATAAATAAATGCATGCGAAAGAAGAAATGAAGTTCATATATCGAAATGTGTAAATGTTCTTTTATTATATCTTATTTCTTGCATTACATATTCCCATCTTTCCGCTCCTCAGCGACAAATTAAAATAAACACTGAAACCTAACGAAAAAAAATAGAAAAAAAATGAGAAATGTAAAAAAGAGATTCGTGAAATAATTATTATCTGAATATTGCACAACCATGGTCTATATAAGTTTGTTTTACGTTAAGTCGATATATCCCATGTCAATTCAATCATAAAAGATGTACCCGAATGTATTGTTATGCCTGTCGTACAGGTTCCTCGTCGAACGTCACCTATCACATGAGAAGCGTATACGGTCCCGGTTCTCATGCTTAATTGGCATCTAAACTTATCATTCTCGCAAATTAAACTGACGCCATGGGAAATTTTCGGTACAATTAAATAATGCACTGACGAATGTTTTTCGTATAAAAATCAGTCAGTATTCAGCCAATTCTTGAAAGAGTAACGTCGAGGCTCACGGGCGATCAGTTCGAGGATTGATCAAAGATTATTTAATAAGAATAAAGTGTACATATTGTTGAAGTTTATCAAAGTGTATAGAGACAATAATACTAATAAAAAATAATAACTAATAAAGTTTTTGTGATATTATTAACTCGACAGTGTGTGAAATTTTGTTACGATACTTTCCGTTTCACCCAAGACTCGATCCGGCATAACAGTATGTTAACACAAGAATTATTATTAGTCACATAGTAATAGATGTCATCCAACTTTTCTTCATATTTTTTGTGTTTTCTCATCGCTGACAACACCCAATAGTTTTATATTATTATACTATATAAAATAAGCCATTATTGTATATTAGGTACATTTAGGTATGAATTGCTTTTATATTTTTCACACTTATAAGCTTATTACAGTCAAGGAAACATTTTTTCAAATATTAATTAATGTTGCTGCATCGTTTTTTTGTAAACAGTAAGAAAACGTAGATCGTTGGCCTCTCCCCACAGTTTTTCTCTCTCCTCTTCTGTCTTTCCGCCACTCATTATTTATGAACTTTGTCTAGAACATATTTGCCTCTAGAGAAAAAGTTTTGCCATTAAAGTGAAAAAAAATAACTTGCAAATAACAAAGGTTATAAAATAACAATTTATGGAATTATTTCTTTTTTTAAAGTAATAGACCTGTATGCATTCATATCAATATGTATCCTATATCAATTCTATAAATTTACAGTACACTGGCACCCATTTAGCTCATTTTTATTTGCTTTAACTGCTATGTCTGATGCATCTGCAAGATGATTATCAATTCTTGTAACATATATATTAATTGTGAACATTGAATATCTTTTTGATTACTTATTTGAATTTTTTTATATGTAGATACTAGTCACTCTTTGTCGGGGGATAATAAAAAATAATATCAACCTGTAGAACGATCATTTGAATAGGAATTGATGAGCAGCTCTGGCAAATATTGGCTCACCATTGTAAGGCTTTGGAACGTCCGCGGCAGGATTGTCATATCGCAGAGTCGCACAACATCTAATAATTTCAGTGAGTATCAAGTTTACTCATTTATATTTGATGAATCATAGCATCTTCATTTTATATGGCATTGTGTTTTATTTGTTACATAAGTCTTACATCCATTCATATAATTTTGATAATTTTCATATTGGAATAGTAATAATAATATAGTAATAACAATTGGGGTGGTCACATACTTAATTTTTTGGGGATATTTCTTATATCCATATCCATTTGAATTCAATTCATTTCCCTCGTTTTTTTCTTTTTATCCCCACTTCTTATACATCGGTATGGTGAAGAGATTGGTAAAACGCAAGCGAGAGACCGTGGATATTCGAACACGTCAAAGGAGTTGGGAACTTAGAGTTACAACTCCATCTCAAGGAGGAGCCATTATAATCCGGTAGACCGAAGTGGGTTCACCAGCTCTACCCAAATACAACGTACGTTTGGAGCGAAACGCAGCATCCAAACTCTTCGTCGTTGGCTACATGCTGTGAATTTACACTGTTACTCGCCCATAAGGAAACCATGCTTTTGGACGACTTAAGGAAATGCAGGCTTGCATGTACACAAATATATAGAATGGGATAACGAAGAATGCACAGAACAATTTTTACTGATGAAAAAACGTTCATATGTAGCCAAACTGGACGTATTACTTTCTGGAGATTGCCTGGTAGTCAAAATGAACAAGACAACATTTCATATACTAGAATACTAAAAAGATGTACTGTCTGTGTTTGGGGCTCAATGACGGCAGAAGGCCCAGAAGATATAATATTTATAGAATGACAAAGTCAACAAAAATGCCTTTATGTGTTGGATCATACACTGTATTCCCCTGACATAAACCCTATTAAAAACTCGTAGAGTATTATGACGATATGGTGGAGACAAACCATCGGAACAATTCGTGATGTGGTAACACTCCGCCAACTGATTCTCGAATCATGGAATTCGATGAAGGCGAATGTAAATTTATGTAAAAATTCAGAATTGACTATGCCGTGGCGTTTAAATTTAGTTATTGCAAATAATAGTGAAACAACACGTTATCAATCGAAAGCACATAATCACACTTTCTCTTTTTTTTATTTGTTCAATTACACTAATCATTCAGTCATAGACAGTTGTTCACACATTCTCTTATATATTTCTTTATTTATTGAGTTTTTCATTTATTAACCTATTTAATGAGTTCTTCATTTACTGAGTTATTCATTTATTTATTTTTACCTAAATATTTTCTCGGCAAACTTTAATAAGTCTGTGTTCCCAGATTTTAGATTCAGGACACCAGATAGAACAGGTACTTAGAAGGCACCCAATTGATTCTCGCTGATCGTCATATGACATAACAAATGATCCGACATCATAACCGCGCACGAGATAAAATTGCGACCTATAAAATAAATTATCGGCAATAAAATAAAACATATTTAGATATTATTTTATCTTCAAATACATTATATTAGGTCGACCATTTCAATTTCCTCTAATTGCTACTTACACCGCAACTGCCTTTACGTCATTTATTTTACGCTTTAAAAAAGCATTTTCCAACATCGTCTGAAGTACAAATAGGAAGTGCCAAAGTAAAAGTATATCCTTGAAAACTATCATAAATGTTTTTATTTGATCGTTCCATTATAACTTTTTCATGATTAGATGAAATTTCAACATCCTCATGCAACCTAAAATACATTGATGTATAATGCTGGTACAACACGATATTGATTTCTTCTCTTCTGATGACAATAATTGTAAACTCTCTGTGTATTCCTTGTGAATGTATTCATTACTAACCATTACTCAATGTCTTTGACATAATTCGGTTGACAAGTATCTGCAAAATCTATAATCTTATTAACGTGTATGAACGCACGCATATGTTTGTTTACTTATCGGCTCACTTGGTCCTACCGTCCAACTTGACAAGTCCGCCGTTTCACTCGTCCAGTCTCTACCATGAACTATCGATCATGTGCCGCTCACTAGATGGAAAATAGCTGTGTCATTGTGATTACCGAGTATCCTACATTACCTGGGCAACGAACTGATGTTGATGAGTGAGTCATATTCGGTGAATACTCTTATACTCTTTTTACATCCTACATTTTCGCTAAAATAGGTTTTTTGCCGGGGTATGAATGATAATATTCTTTTAAAATACTATGCATGAGTATTGCTAACCTTGAACCATTAAAAAATTTGTGACCATCGCGGATAAATGTGTAATTGGCGATAATGAGTCAGTAATTTTACAGTAAAAAAACCGGTCAGAACCAAACTCTCATGACTAGGTAAGGATGGTAGGATAGTTCCAAGTTTTCACTACCAGAGTGCATTTTTTTTGTACAAACCTAATGTACAGAACATAGAGTCGGCGACAAGTTCATGGTCAACTATTCAATGTAGTGATTGTGTAGTAATAAATTAGTTGCTGTTTTAGAAGTGAATTAATTTTTCCGCGTTCATTTCTGTCTATGTCTGAAGGCATCCGATTATTTCATTTCTTTCGACCAGGAAAATCAAAAGAACGTGAGTATTCTTTGTTGATTTAACAATGAAGAACTTAGACGTTCATAGCTCGTTCAATTGTAAAATAAGTCTATGATAGACGAGCGCAGATATTAGTTATTCAGTTTTGGTTAATTCATTAAATTAAAAAGCGGTGATCGATCAGCAATTACTAAATTTTGAAGTGATAGATGAGAGTGATTTTATCTTTGTGTTGGATATTGTATTTATTAGATATATATCCGTGACCTGCTTACATTCAGTGCTACAGCAATATAACCTGTACGCATCGATGGAAGTGATTGATTCAACACCACGTAAGAAAGTTATGAAAGATGACTTGACAATCAATGTAATCACTGTATAATTGTTATTATATTGGTTAATTATCATAACAATATAATTGATTATTGAACTCGAGAGTGATGTTATACTCCACATTGATTATTGAATGTTAAAACACTATTTTACGAACAAATATTATATCGATATTTTCATTAGTACAATTTTTTTCGATTGGTAATTTTGTTATTTCACTAAATATTGTCGATATTTAGAATAATATCTTTTTAAAGTCACATAATAAATGGGAAATTATGGGATTCGTACGCCAACGGCGAATTTTTTTCAGCCATTTGTATCGCTTTGTCATTTGTATTACTCATTTCCACAAATGCTTGTCAATAATCATATGCTTACACTTTTCACTTGTACCAGGACCGACATTCCTCACTTTAACAAAAAGGTGTTTGAAAAATACTAAACAATTTTGTATAGAAATATGATTTGATTTTTGATATGCAGTACCTTCTCTTCTTTTGCGATTTTAAAAATATCGATAATTTTAATATTTACTCGATGGAATTTCCAAATTTTAGAACATTTTATATAGGGGAAGAGAGGGCAAAGTGGGTCTCTCAAAATTTCCTATACGTCAAAAAATTCGGACGGATAATAAGCTTTTCGAAATTTATTATATAATGAGGGGTAAAGTAGATCACCAAAAGTGTTCATAAAATATAATTTATTAAGAAAGTTAAAGATATTCAAATTACGTTTTAAAGTTATATCGCAGCAGACTATTAAAATGATTTTTTATATTATTAAAATACAATTGTTTTATAGTTATTTGCAAATATCACACGTATAGCTTTGCACA
This sequence comes from Galerucella tenella, assembly GCA_910591685.1. Classification (NCBI taxonomy): domain Eukaryota; kingdom Metazoa; phylum Arthropoda; class Insecta; order Coleoptera; family Chrysomelidae; genus Galerucella; species Galerucella tenella. The sequence continues at coordinate 38,830 of CAJUYH010000882.1, read as the reverse complement.
ACGTTGTTGTGAACACCGGCACATGAATCATGGGCCCAATTTTTTACATTGGCCATATTGAATCCATGGCTCTAAAGATTCTGAGTACAATCTGCCACAACAAATACAAGCCGTATTATCCTGCGATTGTTTTGATTTGCTTTTTCCTTTCCCCTTTCCTTTATTGTCTTCTCTGTCGTTTTTTTTTCAGACATTTTTTAAATCCTCTTTTTTATTTATAAGAGTTTGCCCGTACGGCGAGCCCGTTAAAATTGCAGTTTTATTTTGTCTTGTTCTACGTTTACTAGTTTGTGTTCAGTAAAAGGAAGTATACTTTGCGGCGAAATGTTGAAACTGTCTATCTTTTTTTTTCTGGTTCTACATCTGTAGAAGTAGTATCACCAGTTAAAGCTTAAACGATATTTTTTGGAGAGGCCCACTTCGTCCCTATTTTGATTTTTCAATTTTAATGGACGCAGCATAATGAAGTGAAAATAAGTATCAAGGGTCTAAAAAGAAATAGAGGCGTAAAAAAAATTAATGATATTATGATTATTTTCCTTAAGGGGCCCACTTTGTCCCCTTCTCCTCTATATAAATAGATTTTTGGATGAAATACCAATATTATAGGAACTTATACTGAAAATTACCGTATTTGTAAGATTTTTACATGAAAATTATGCTGAAATCTTACCACTAGATCCAGAGTTAATGTGCACAATACGAGTAATTGTTTGGTATATACTCCTGAATAATATTCAAATGTTCGTTGAAATTCGGTATACTTCTCGCAGTGAGTTCAAAACTATATTTTATTAATTCTAAAATATAAGATGATGAAACATCTCCGCAAAATGTAGTACAGTCGTCAACTATTCAGGTTATAAATTGAAATCATAAATAAATGGCACATGAATGAAACTTGCACAGCTTATGCATAAAAATGTCTAGAATTTGAGTTATGAAAGCATGATATTCTGCAAGTTTCCATTTGTTTTTATGAAAAATGAATCAAAAAACATATTTCCATGACTTTTACGATTGTGATTGGTCATATTGGTATGAAGTGGGATCAACGAAAAACACATTTATTCGCAATCAAAATTTTTGAGAATTGCTTCATCTATTCTTAGATACGGAACTTATTTGAACTAAATCTGTTCCAGCACATAATGAATTTTTTCATTTTAGATTAGAATTCATAAATTCCACGGGCTTCATTTTTTTTAAATAAAAGTTCCCGCGATCACAGAATCTGCGTCTCATTCATATTTATGATGAAATATGAGAACTTGTAGGATTTACTAAATGCAGTCTCTGCGCATATTTCCAAATAAGTTAGTGTAAGGTTCATTCATGTGACATTTATTTGGAATCTTAATTTTTCCACTACTTTATTTGTAAAATAAATATTGCATTTAAATCTGCATTCATACGAATATTTTGCATAGTGATATAATTAATAGCAATAATACTGAAATAATCGTCTCATTATCAGGTATTCGTTAAGGATATCAAGTATTATTTATTTTGTTATTGAACATTTTCTTTACATGCCTTTCCAGGCTTTTGCAAACTTCTTTCTTGACCTATAAACTCTTTCTTGTACATACGAGGTCTGTTCAAAAGAAAAGGTGAATTTTGAATTTTCGCTGGCTGTGCACATTCGATTATCGAAATTTTGTTTTTGTTATGGTGGTACACATATGTTTATTATATATTGTAATTATTAGCCATTTTTGATTAGTAGTTTGTTTTTGACAACGGAAAAGGTGAGTCACGTTTTGTGTGTTTTTCGATTTTTTACTTTTGAAAAAAATGGAGCAAAGAATATGTATTAAATTTTGTGTTAAAAATGGAATAAACTGCTTTAACGCGCTTAAAATGTTGACTGTGGCATTCGGCGAGTCTACTTTGTCTCTAAAAAGGTTCATAAGTGGTACAAGCTCTTTACAGAAGGCCGAGAAGATATTGACGACGATGAGCGTCCTGGAGTTGCAACCACGTTAACAAGCGAAGAAAACATCGAAACAGTGAACAAAATGGTTTTGGAAAATCGTCGAATCACTATTAGGGAAGTTATAGAATATGTTGGCATATCAATCGGCTTATGCCATGTAATTTTGATAACATTAAAGCGATACTAATGCGACGTTGCTTTTGCTCAAAATTTAGCAATTTCGGTACAAACTTTAATGTTATTAACATTGCATGGCATGAGCCGATTGATATGCTAACATCCTCTGCAACTTCCCTAATAGTGATTCGACGATTTTCCAAAACCATTTTATTCACTGTTTCGATGTTTTCTTCGCTTGTTAACGTGGTTACAACTCCAGGACGCTCATCGTCGTCAATATCTTCTCGGCCTTCTGTAAAGAGCTTGTACCACTTATGAACCTTTTTAGAGACAAAGTAGACTCGCCGAATGCCACAGTCAACATTTTAAGCGCGTTAAAGCAGTTTATTCCATTTTTAACACAAAATTTAATACATATTCTTTGCTCCATTTTTTTCAAAAGTAAAAAATCGAAAAACACACAAAACGTGACTCACCTTTTCCGTTGTCAAAAACAAACTACTAATCAAAAATGGCTAATAATTACAATATATAATAAACATATGTGTACCACCATAACAAAAACAAAATTTCGATAATCGAATGTACACAGCCAGCGAAAATTCAAAATTCACCTTTTCTTTTGAACAGACCTCGTATATCTTATCTTACTCACTATATTACTTTCTGTTGTCTTTGGTTTTTTTTCCTGCTCTTATATTTTTTCACTTGTTTCTTTTTCGGTATCCTTCCTCGTTTTCACTTGTTTTTTTGCTCTTTTTCTGTGCCTCCTTCCTTTTTCCTCTCTTTCAATTTTTATCTTTTCCTCTGCTTTTCTCATATATTCGCATATCTCTCTGTTTATCCCATTTTTCAGTTCACTTACTAATATTTCTTTTAGTTTATCACCTCTTTGCCCTCTCTTCCATTTTTCCATTTCTCTCTTTATTATTTCTGTCTGGTAATCTCTTGTTTCTATGCAGTCTAATAGATGTTCAGCTGTCTCGTTTTTCTTTTTACATATTCTGCACGTCCAATCTTTTGCCCCTTTTTTTCCTGCAATTCCTATGTTTCCACATCTTATTCTCGCCCATGTTATTCTGTCACTGTCCCTTATCTCCTTCGTTTCCAGATATTTTGTCCCTTCTTTATTTGGGTATATTTCTTTATATATTTTAGTGTACGTTGATTTCTCTATTTTCCCTAATTCTTTTTCCATCCCTCCTTCCCACCACTCTTCTATTCCTTTCTTCATTTTTTTGTATATTATTTCCGTTTCACCTTTCCTCTTTCATGTTTAGGATGTCTTTTATATATCTGCATGTTCTTTTTCAAATTGTCACTCCAATTCCTTCAACCCCTATCTTCCGTCTCCATATATATCTGGGTGTATTCATGTCCACTCCAAGCGTGTATTCGCAGGATCTTGCTTGTATTTTTTTTATTTTTTCTACGTTTCCCCATTCCCACACCTCCACTCCGTATGTCGCTATTGCTCTCACAATCGTTCTCATCAGGTATAATCTGTCTCTTTTTCTTCTTCCTACTTTCGTGCATACTCCTCACGTTGCGTTCGTCACTTTCTGCGCTTTGTCCGCTAGTTGACTTATTTGCTTATCGTTTGCATTTCTTGTTGTAAACCAGAATTCTGGGTAGCAATATTCGTTGATTATTATCTTCTCTCCTTTATACCACCATTCTTCATTCAGTTTTCTTCTTCCTCCATTGTTGAATATCATTATTTTTGTCTTGTTTATGTTCACAGTTAGCTTGTTTGCATCTATATATTTCTCCATTGTTTATATCATTTTTGTCATTTCTTCAGCACTCTCTGCAATTACTGCTACGTCGTTTGCATATTTTAGCGCTTTCATTTTTGTTTTTCCGATGTTCGTGTCCCTCCTTTCTCTTTTCTCTCCCATTCCTCCTCCATGTCATCTATGAATATGTCAAATAGTGCTGCGCTCAGTGCGCATCCTTGTCTTACTCCTGTGTTCGTTTCGAATTTATTGGTTATCCCTTCCTCTCTTCTCGCTTCCGCTTTTGTTTCTCTATAAATTTCTTTTATTAGTCGAGACATTCTTCCCTTTATACCTGCTTTTCTTATTTTTTTACCATTATTTTTCTTTCTACACTGTCGAATGTTGCTTTCAGGTCCACAAATATTACGTATAGTTTCACCCCTTTTTCTTTCAGTTTAGTATTGATTAGCGCGTTCAACACGAATATGTAATCTCTTGTTCCTCTTTTTCTCCTAAATCTTGCTTGACTTTCTTTAAGTATCTTTTTTTCTTCTATCCGTGTACGAGCCTTTCTGCCATTAGGTTTGTTATTATTTTGTAACCCGTGTTCAGCAGTGCTATACGTCTATAGTTTTCGGTTTTTTCTACGTCTCCTCCTTTAAAAATTGGCACTATCCTTGCTGTTTCCCATGCTTTTGGCATTTTTTTTTCTTTCCAAATTCTATTTAATACTGCTCTGATTAACTTCCCTGCTCCTGAGTATAACATTTTTAAACGTTCTATTGGTATTCCATCTCCACCTGCGGCTTTTCCATTGACATTCTTCCCAGTGTCTTTCCTATCTCTTCCTCACTTTTTTCTCTGTCCATGCAATCCTCGTCATCTGATACTTTTTCTGTCTCCATGCATTCTTATTCGTCTTCTTCCTTATCTCTTTCTTTTTTTTTATTTCATAGCTCTTTGAAGTGTCCTATCCATTGTTCTTCTCCTATTTCATTTTCCGTGATGTTGTTCTTTATTCCTCTAAATTTGTTCAGCGCTTTCCTGGATTACCAATGAATGTGATTGATGGTGCTGGTAAATTAGTGAGTCGTGTGTTTACATTGTTAGATGCTGGCAACTGCATAACTACTGTTTTGTCAACACGTGTTGTATCTCGTGCCGCCTCTCGTCAATTGCTAAATAGTGTTTCACAATCGTCTCAACAATCTGAACTGGCCAATACTTCAGTGAAAAAGTTCTAAGAATGAAATTGTTTTTGAATTAGTTAAAGAATGCGCTCGATTTGTTTCAGAATTGTTTAAGACAATATTTCATTTTTACAAAAAACAGAAAAATAAAATTTTACAAAATATCGTAAAAAGTTCTGAACAAAATTTACGCTCGTTTTTTGACTGATTTTAAAAGATTTTTGTTTATAAGCCATTCTTGTCAAAGTCAATAGAATTCAAGAAAAAAATTTGATGAGGATTGGAATTCGCCGAGTTGAATTTTCCAAAAAACTCCACGAGGCTTCAAAGAATATATATTAATGGCACTGGGCGTGACATTTAGAGCAATGAGAAGACGTCTTTTTCATAAAAATACGAAATTAAGAGAAACAAAGAATTGGAAATTTCATATTTTTTTTTTGAAAAAATTGATTGGAACTATTTTAAATCGCATCATAGGTTAAATTTAACAGTGACATCTGAAAGAGGAAGTTTTAAAACATCAGAAACACTGTATTAGGAATTTTTTTTAGAAGGCTCATGCATTTGTTTATAACGTTGAAAGTCGTGGATTAAATCTCGTCGTTTGAGAGTAAATGGGTTAAAGAATTTTTCAAAAATTAACAAAGGTCTGACTTCACGATCTGTTGTAGGCCAACCAGTTTAGAAACATTCATATTTGGCAACAAGTTTCTAGCACATATGTAAGGTCTCATAAAACTACGTATTTATGACTGACTGCGCGTGAAATTGCCCTGTGTTTCTGTCAAGACCACAGTATAACGGTTGGACTGGAGGGACGTACACGTCCATTTATAATTATGCTATCGTGGTGCTCTTCGTCTACTACGTCGGTTCGTAAGCTGCATCATATACTCATACTGTGTAATCAATTAACAAATATAAGATTTGATGCATCTCAATAGCGCATCGGTAAGCCGCCCTGGCCGGCGTTCGACTTGTCATCTGGTCAAGTCTTTATGTGATATATTTTATTTCATATAATTCAATTTATATATAATTAAACATATTAAACGATAAAACTGAAAATTTGATAATAAACAGAGAGAAAAATTTTGTATTTGAAAAACTATAAGCCATTTTATGTATGAAATGTTATTTTCGCGCTGTGATGACTTTTATATTTTGTTCATGTACATATATTTTAATTCAGGTCAATTTGGAAACTTTCTACAATTATCCATTTAACCAATTCAAAGCGAATTTTCAGGCGCGGAAATCTCTTATTCAGAAGTTGATATTTGAGAATACGGCTAGGCACGTAGATCTCAGTGATTGAAATAATCAATTTCCTTTGAAAGAAGTTGACTTCGGTCTCGATTGCAATGAGTATATTAAACATTAGGTGCGGAACTGAGATGTTGGTGTTTTGCATTTAGTAGGGTTTTAAGTTCCACTTTAGATATTCATTATTTATAATATTTATCATGCTACTTGGCTGATACTGAATGTGTACTAAATATTTGTACATATATAATGAAGTTATCAGCTTTCACATATATAATGAAGTTATCAGCAAAATCTTGAAGAAAATTTTCAATAATGAATTCCGTTAAGATTTGAACGCTCGAACGTCATTTCAAATTGAACGAAGCAAGTGTGCTACCATTGCATTTATTATCAATATCGAATTGAGAATAAATCTTCAAGTCGTGCCCGCATTTAATGAATCTTGGGGATTAGTTGGGTGTAGCTTAGGTATAGATGGGGAATTCTTAATTCTTACATGGTCCATTTTTGGTCAGCAATAAAATGAGTGTGTCATCATGCGGCTTGTATTAAACATAATTAAACTATTATTCACTACGGTAAAGAAAGTTCATAGTCGTCGAAAAAACCACGTTTAAAAATACGACGTGCTGCCTAAATACATTGCGACTTCAAAATCAAAATGGGAATAGTGACAAAGTAGAAAAATTGCATTCGGATCATTATTCCGGGGGAAAAACAACTGTGTTCTATTTTTACGACCCGCTTGGGTTGCGCTAATGGCTTATACGGACATACTGATTCATGAATTAGTGGCTGTATAGTGCACGGAAAGAATAATATAAGACATATTCTGAGTCACTTGGATTAAAATGACTATATCATGGTAGTAAAATCGAACTAGGATTAATCTGTACGAAAACTTACTATACAGACCATTAAAATTTTATCACACGGGATTGTTTCGAATTGATTCATTTTCATCTCCTCGGATAGTAGCTCATCTCGACATATAATTTGATGGACAGATCTGTTTTTCTGTTCACAGCCAATCAATTAGTTACAAGTGTTAAGAGTGTGCTTTGTCCTTTGTAAGAAGTATGAATACATATATGTAGGGGTGGTTAACAGCTTTGGTGCACAATACTACACTCACCTGAGCCGATCATAAAAGTTTTAGTGTGTAATCACTTAATATGCGCTGTCAATTAGCACTAAGAAAATCAATTACAATGACCGACGTTTTGAGTCGGCGAAATGAGGAGAAAGCAGTCTTTCACCGTGTTGCCCCAATCGTTATTAGGTCATCACGTATTCGATAAATTCTCAAAAAGCGAACAAGTGTGCATACGCGTTCATCATCATTCGAAAGAACAAATTAACTTCTACACGTTATTATTCATCATAAACTGATCTGCAAGTGACTTTTATGAAAAGACAATTCATCAAGAACAAATCACCCCCAGTTACATCAGCACATTAAATCACATGCAGTGGAGGTCAAGTAACATTATCAAAAGTGCAAATCATGTTGCCGTGCCATGTGCTTTACGGCCACGCGACAATTGCCAGTGCCCATCGGTGACATAAGAATTCTAAATCACATAGAAACAATCACCATCGAGAATTATTTTCTCCACGAGACACCCATTATGAGCAAATCAACCAGATACACCATGTCTCATCAATTATTGACCAATTCACGAGAAAATCATTGAAAAAATCAAGTCACTGCATGATTTGTGACCACGTGGTATTATGTGTTGCTCACTGGAGACATAGTAACTTATTGCATCAGCCATATTTTATCATCAATTTCGCAAATCAACATCATATTAGTTAAAACCAAGCTCGGTGAATATGTTGCATTTTAGAACTTCAATCAATTGTTTTGTGTAACGTTTTTGATTGAGTTTTTTCCTGTACTGATCGAGGCAAAGTTTCACATAGTGGAATTAAATTTGTATTCATGTTTCAACAATCACATTCACATATAACAAGATCAAACATTTAAATTCGCATAAATTATAACTATTGTTCCTTTTTGTTACTTCATTGAAACAGAAATATTTAATAAATTTACTTAAGTTATATTGTTCAATGAGAAAGAATTGTGTGCGTGTACTTATTCCGTATCTGAAATGTCGAGCCACAAACTAGTGTCCATGTCTATCTTACATCGTAAAAAATACTCTCCACTAATTAAGCGTTTTATTTACCAACGAATTTATTTTGGAACTTCTCAATACAGGGATAGTAAATATTTGCTATTCGGAATAGCATATTTCTACTATACATGATAGTAAAGGTATTTACTATACGGAATAGTGTTTTTTATTTTTCTACATTTTTAAATTTCTACCGAGATTTAAATCCACGACCCTTGAGCACGCCGGTGCCTATGATGTTCGCTTTAACCACGTTACCACGTACGTCGGTTGGAAAAGAAGATATACGAGTATATAATGGTAAATATGTTACGGCCTAGAATGATGAAATTTATTTGAGGGACAGTAATAATTGTAAACGAAATACTCTATAAGATTGTTATATTTCTAATAATTGGATAAGAAAAAATCCTGTATAGAAAAATTTACTATTCATATTGTAAAAATTGTATAGGGATAACATTTTTTAACTCGACCATTGATACTAATTTCTAAGTAAATGGAATTTATACAATAACCTGAACCTTCGTTTTTTCCGCGTGGGGAGATATTGTCTCTCAACCCGGTTTCTCTGAATATATTTAGCAGATAGTCCGGTATATTTTCAAGTTATTTCTATCAATATTTCTCCATTAAAAAAAATATATGTGATCAAACATATAGAGAATACTATTTTATTATTATTAATGCTTTTTCAGTGTATACTTTTTTTCTAGGCCTATACGATTCGCAAACTTCTCTTTTTACTTAACCCATCTTCTCTTATTTATGACTCTTTACCATGCCTACTATTCTCTTTATCATCCTTATAAATGTTTGCGTCCGTGGCCAGCTCACTCCGTATGCCGTATCGCATTTGCACTTATCGGGCTCAGGGAAACTACGGAAAATCTAAAGCGATACAGTCGACTGTGTAGTTCGCGTGATCCATCTCCTCCTCCCCAGATAGCATCATTAATTTTTTCAGGTGTCTCCGAAAAATTCTTACGTCCTAACGGGGATTCGAACTCACGAACTCGCGCTTCGTTGATGGTCTCATGCATTGGTTTTTAGCTAACTCGACCACCGACGATTCAGCTTTACAATACAGCTTCATCTTTCATTCCCCAGGTCTAGTATTATTTGACTGACCTATATGATCTTATTGAATTAGTATTTCTTCAGATAAATTAGGAAAGTGATAATGAAACAAGTAATAATGAACATTATGATTAAAACATTGTCATTATCAATTGACACATTGTTCATGAAGTTATATTAGTATTTGGGTAAAGCCATAATATGTTGATACACACATATGTATCGAATCATGCCACGCTCGATTCGTTTCATCATTACATGGTTTTTTAATTTTCATTCCAAAGATACAAAATTCAGCAATAACTCATTTTTTTTGCAATCTCTAATCGTACCCTTGACAATTGTTAAATTTTACTTCTAATGATCATTCTATTAAATTTCACTCAAACTGCAGTACAGTCACTGCAGTTTATGTGAAATTGTAATATTTCGTAATGTAATTCAACACATAATCGCTAATATTTCATTCATATATATTTCATAATCTTTTTTTACTTTGCAGTCATTCGAACAACATGGCAGAATATCCCAGGGGAATATTGAAAATTGTCGTCGCACAAATATGCCAAATAATTGGTTGGCACTCTATCAATTCAACTCCATTAGAATTTTTGGTTGATCTCATGCAGGAGTATCTTTTACGAATTTCTCGACTCGCTCACCAATATGCAGAAATTTGTGAGTATAAGTGATGCGAAATCAATTAATATTCTATGTTAATCGTAAAATCAGAATTATAAAAACGGCTATTCGGATCACTGATAATGTTAAATGGTTCTTGAATCTTCTGATGAGTTGTTTAGGATGAGACATGAGACAATTACCTAATGAAACCCATACGTCTATTTTTGTTTACCTATATTATTATTATATACAAGGTTGCCCATATTCGAAGCGCCCATCAGGCAACACTGTAACTTTTGACAGCGATGTCAAATCGACTAATGACATACCGCGTTTGAAGCGTCATTCCAAGCAGATTTTTACCATGGAACAGTACATGCCACGCGAACGCTCTAAAATTGTTGAAATTTACATTCAACAAAACAAGTCAATAGTGAAATCTCAACGTGCTTTTAAAAAAATAAATAAAGTGAAAAGTGCGCCTTCCAAGAAAACAATTTATCGTTCGTATGAAAGATTTACAACTGGTGATGCTCTTGCTAACCCAAAGAGGCCAAATAAAAAGCGACCAAGGCGATCGGATGAGAATATTGCAGCCGTACGAGCCAGTGTTGAGCAGTCACCAACAACATCCCAAAAACGTCGTTCTCAGCAGCTCGGCATTCCCCGATCCACTTTACAACGCATTTTACGTGTTGATTAACGTATAAGGCACTACTGGTTTCAACAAGACGACGCGCCACCACACACAAGCCGTACTACAATCGATTTTTTGAAGCAATTGTTCCTGGGCCGTGTGATGTCAAAAAATGGTGATTTCGATTGGCCGCCAAGATCACCAGATTTAACGCCTCCAGACTTCTTTTTGTGGGGTTATTTGAAATCAAAGGTTTACGTTAACAAACCAAAGACCCTATAAGAGCTGAAAACCAACATCCGTCAAGAAATAGCCGCCATTCCGGTCGCAATGTTGAAGAAAACCATGGAAAATGCTGCATAATGGGCACAATACGTCGTAGAGGCTAAAGGCGACCATTTACGAGATATCATATTCAAGAAATGATGTAAACAAATCTACTTGAAATGGGTCTGGAGAGAAATGTAAAATGAATGTACTAGATTCTTCTGCTATTAGAAGCGATTACGTGGCTATGAATATGTGCATTAGACTGGTCTGTAAAAGTTAAATTTTACCCGACTCCCCCGAAAAAGCTTCGTTTTGATGAAAAAACGCGAGGAAAGAAAAATTATTTTGTCTTTGTTAAAAACAACACCGCAAGGCGATTGAGGTTCAATTTTTTGGTAAAATCATGTTTTTGCGGAAATTTCTCATTAAATATGCAATAGACTTGTTATTAAAAATAGAAATTTTTAATAACCCGTCTAAAAAATTATACTAATTGCATATTTAATGAGTAACGTTCTCAAAAACATGATTTCACGTAAAACTGAACCTCGGTCGTCTCTCGGCACGTGTTTTCTTTAATATAAAAACAAATGTTTTCCCTTATCGCTTTTCTCCATCAAAAAGAAGCTTTTTAGAAGGCGTCGGAAAAAATTTAATTTTCAACGACCTTCTTAATACCGTAAGATGGCCGATAGCGTTAGTATTAGTAGTAGTAATACCTTCAAAACAAACCAACAAAACAGAAAAATGTTCAAAGTATGAGAGTGTACAAAGTACAACATACTCGTATATGGATTCCCGAAAGGCCCCGTGGCGGATTATGAGGCGGTTGCCCTTAATCCCGCCATTGCCTCGCGAGATATAATTCAAGGAAATTCTGATAAAAATAAATAAAATTTTTTGTTTCGAAAGTCTTTCCCAAAAACATGCACAATGTGCATGTTTTACGATTGCGTCCACAGACGACAACAGATTGAATGTGAAATTCAAATTCTAACTATAATATCATGTGGCATTCACAATGCTATCCAAAGATGTGCTGACACCTGAAATTTTCTGATCAAATTTTTGCCTTATGAGTTTTTTTATACATTTTTTTCATTGAAAATACACTTTATACTAGAAAAAATCAAATTCAAAAAAATTTAGGCAAGTAGACTTGCCCGGTACTTTTCATCACTATTGTTGTTTGATCGTATATATCATTTAAATAATAATACCATAATTGAGTTTTTTAATTTATAAAAATTTGCGATCCAAATAAACGAGTGTTTGAATTAAATTATTGGGTTACTTAAATGGTCATGTGCCTGTTTTGGTATGTTCATCGATGAAAAAGGATTCTCGGAAGTACAAAACTCTAGCAAGGTTTGTTGACATCGGTGACGCGTTACGCGTCATCAGAATGCAATGTACGTACTTTTATATGTAATTTTCCCACAATAGATAAAAACGTCATTTTCTCACGACTTAAACGTCCGATCGAAATGAGACATAGCAACTTATCATCCCCCGAACATTCTTATGCTATGGCCAAAATTTCAGACTTTTTTATCAAGCCACTCCTGAGATCACGTGGCTTCTATTTTTATTGCATGTGTTACCTCAATAAAAAACACATATTTGTTATCTCCGGTCAAACTGAAAGTCATATCGAATTATGACGTCACCATTTATAACCCCCCCGATACCCTAATGCTGTGTACGAATTTTCAGATCTTTTGGTCCAGCCACTCCTGAGATCACGTGGCTTCTATGTTTTTCGTCACATAAATTCTATAAAATATACGTATTTCGTTCGAAAACGCATATAATTGTTATTTTACGGCGAACGGAAAGTCGAAACAAAATTTAACATAACAATTTATTGTTTGCTCGATAACAATTACCTCCTTATAAATTTTCAATTTGTTTGGTCTAGCAGTTTTCGAGATACTCCCACTATATAAATAAAATATTCGTCCATCCGCCCGCTGAAAAACACGTTTTTCATGTACGTGACCTTCAAAAACATGAAATTTTTTTTTATATTATTCAAGGAGGCAATTCATTGAACATTAATATTAAGTTTTTTTATTCGTTATTCCAATTATTATTGTTGAAAAATGCGATTACATGCGTTATTTTGACGTTTTCAAATCGGACGAAACCAATACTTTCTTATCACTAAGTGATGAAAAGTAAAAAACTGTTCATTTCTCATTTTCACTCTGCTCCACCTCTGCCATCACCCGTACTCATCCTCACTTTCATTTTTCTATTCGTCTAATCATCTTATTGAATCTTCATCTTGATCTTATTTTCGTTCAACATATTGGCTTTATTTTCTAATGTATTACGTAATATATTGTTGTAACTTGGCCAAGGCATAATAAATTATCAATCAATCAATCAATCAATCTCTCTTTTTCGTGAGCGCCATAGACCTGTACTAAATTTTACAGAATACCGCCTTGTAAATATTCATGCTTACGTCGTTTCAGTGGGGTATTTCATTTATTTATTCATTTCTTAATTAATAAATTCAATGATTCATCGATTCATTTATTTATTCATTTATCCATCTATCAATCTATCTATTTGCTTATTCATTCATTTAGTTAATCATCTAGTTATTTATACATTTAATTATCTCCAATTAAAGGGAGAGAATTCTTTCTATATTTTTTTTTATTATTGCATTTTTTCATTACATGTCTTTTTAGACTTTTGTAGTTTGCTCTCTTCTTTTTCATACATTTCCATTCTTCGCTATCTTTTCTTACTAACTATCTTCTCTCATTCTTTCCTCTTTCTCTTAGTCCTTCATGTCATTACCTTCAGTCTCTTTTCTTTATTTTTTTTAAATCTTATTTCATCTTCTATTTTTTTCATGCACGCACATATATCTTTGTTTATTTCATTTTGCAGTTCACAAATTACCCCTTTTCTTAACTTATTTCCTTCATATCCTCTCTTCCACTTTTCCATTTCTTTACCTTTTCCGTTTGCATTTCCATTGCTCTGCTGCATTCTAATAGATGTTCCAACGTTTTATTTTGGTTCCCACACATTCTACACATCCACTCTCTAAATCCTTTCTTCCCCGTTTGATCTACATTGCCACATCATATGCGCGTCTATGTTATTCTGTCCTCATTTTTTACTCTACTCACATTCAGGTATTTCGCACCTTCTTCATCCGGGTATATTTCTTTATATTTTGGATTATATGTTGACTCTTCAATTTTTTTTTTCTTTTTCCACTTTTCTCACCCACTATTGCTATAATCCTTTTCTCATTCGTTTATATACCTTCTTAGCGCTCACACCATTCCATATGTCTTTGCATACTTTGCTCGCTTCTATTTCTCCTAACATTTCGTTTACACATTTTCTTATTTTAATTGCTTTCCATTCATAATTCTACTTATCTCTTCTCTCAAACATATTTTTGATCGCCTTTCATCCTCCATTTCCAATATATCTTTAATATACTTTCATGCTCTTTTTCTTATCACCATTTAAATACCTTCCACTCCTCACTCCCTCCTCCATATACACTGAATAACATTATCGATAGTCCAGAGCATACCCAGTCATAGCTGAGACGATTCTCCGACGAAAAGTCCTTATCGGATTTTCAATACAGGCCATTGCTTTTGAGTAATTAATTAACAAAGATAGCCTATCAGTGTGCATGATTTCAACTCCGATCTTTGTGTTTCCAATATTTGTACTTCTTTCTTCCTTCTTCTCCCATTATTCCTGCATGTCATCAATAAATATATCGAATAACGCAGCACTCAATGCACATCCCTCACTTCTGTTTTCGTTTCAAATCTCTCCGTTACTCCTTCTGTCTGTTGGTATTTCCGCTTTCCTTCCCTTGTATATTTTTTCAATCATCCCATACATGATTCTCCTCACTCCCACTTTCTATATCTTTTTCAATAAAATTTTTCTTTCTACACTATCGAATGCTGCCTTCCCGGGTGAAAATATTTTCATGTCACTCGGTCTCTCATGGGCCTCACATAAGACGTCCCATGAGAGGCCCATGAGAGACCCAAGTAGTGAACACGAGGCCGAGAAAAAGGTTCATCATAAAATTTTATGACCCGTATGGGTCTCTCGTGTGTCTCTCATGGACCTGTTATGCGTCTCTCAATCAGTGGCTCTCAAATTCGAACTAGAACTCAAGGGCTCACTGACGTGATTGGTAACTTGGCAAAAGAAATGGAACTCAATAGTGGCATGCAAAAAAAATGATAATTTCCACTACCAAGAGCTGAGCACGGCACATAACTCATTTCCAATAATTGGATATATTAGTTAAATTATTCGTAAACATCAACCATCAGTCATATGACATAGTAGAAATCAAACACAAGTTCAGGAAAACATATGTAATAATATTAAATTAAAATTGGAAAAATTTACCGCTGGTGAGACTTGAACCTGGAACCTTGGGACTGTGAGACAGAAGCGCTGCCAACCGTACCACTAAATATTTGGAAATTGATTTTCAATATGGCAATAGATTGTACATCCTGAGATATACAATGTTAAACTGATATATTAGATTGAAACAATATGTAAACTTTCCATATTTTCGTTATTTACGAAAAAACAGCATATGATGTATACATATTCCAAAACGAATTTTGTAAATGAGTGAATATAGATAGATAGAAACGTTATTATCTATTATTATATGCTGGGTTTTCACTTCAAGATTCCAATATTGAAATGTTTCGTTCGGTCAAGAAAAATGGTCACCTAATATACGGATTGGATTATACGCGACCACTATTATATGTATTTTATTCTATTTCATATTGTACAAATGAAGATAAAATAGCAGTGGGTTTTGTACAATCATTTTTCAGAATATGTTACTGTATAAAGCAATGTGATACCAATGATACCAATGTATATATTTTATAGATATTTTGTACATATATATGTGCAAAAATATTTTTGTAAATAAATAAATACTATAATATAATCTCTTTCTGCTAATATCGTCTCTCCCACCATTTATGGCTTTTCTCGGCTTCGTATGGGCATGCTATGGGTCTCTCGGTCTCGCATGGGCATGCTATGGGACTGAATATTTTCACCAGGGTTCGGATCGACAAACATAACATACAACTTTCTGCTTTTTCGTTTCAGTTTATTATTTATTAGTACATTCAACTCGAAGATATGATCTCGCGTTCCTTTTTTTCTTCTAAATCTTGCTTGACTTTTTTTTAATACTAATTTTCTCTGCTTCTTTTTTCTTTTTTTTATTCAATTCATTTTCAATCTTTTTCTCACTGCTTCTCCCATTATCCACTTAATGTACTTCTCTTTCATCTTCCTACCCCCTCTCTGTTTATCCCTCATTTTTTCTCAATTTTTTTCTTGCTATCTTCCCTCTTGTCTCTCATTTATTATATGTATTCTGTTATCCATATTTCTCAATTCGTATTTTTCGTCGATTTACTTGGCGCAGATTGCACCACCTTGTGGCTTTCTCGTTGACTATTTATTACATATTGTAAAATACTTTTTTCCACCTCTTCCGCTCCTTCTCCGACCCCTTTTGCTGGACGGCAATACACCATTTGTACCCACTTTTTCTGTACGACTGTGACATGTCCACCACTAACATCTATACTGAAGTGACATTTATATCGTGTGATAACTGTACTACTGTGACATGTACCATATGAGAACTGTACTCCTATAACATCTGTACCTCGTGACTACTGTCCCGCGAAGAATGATAACGACGATAAAGTAGAATACGGTATAATGGAATGGTACTGTTATGTGCTACTTGGTGTCGGTACAGACGTGCTACATAGTATTGTGATGTACTTGGCGACGCTGCTTTCATTCCCATTTTGCAAGTGCCGCTCCTTGTTACGCATGACATTTCCCACAATCGTTTTAATATTTGTAAGTGTTTGAAAAACAACATACGAGTATGTTCGTATGTACAACAAAGTGTATATATTTAAAGAGGAGCCTTGAGAAATATCGTGAGCGAGGTGAAAACCATATCAAAAGTATCTATTCCTTGTCAACTTATGGTTCAACTTCCAAGGTTAACACACTTATTTTTGATGGTTCATTTATTTATTTACAAATATGGATATCAGAAGTGGGAAAAACATTTATCTTTTCTAAATATACGAGGAACATTTATTTCTGGTGACAGATTTACTTTTGGATGGTGACTTGAGATACCACATTCAACAGCACATTCGTTTCTCTGCAGAGAGTATGTTTCTCTTCATTGCTGAGATCGTCTTGTGCATTCGATTAGTTCTAGAATAAAAGGATTATTCATCGTGATATAAAACCAGATGGTATACTGCTGAATAAGGGAGGTTGACATTATCGATTCCAACTGGTAATAAAGAATAGTGAAAAACAAGTTTAATTAATCATTAATTTACTAATAGGGCACTACCATGTGACACATTTCAATGTGACAACAGTGCTGAAAGTGGATCGCATTGGCAACTTCATTATCAGAAACGAAACCGTACGTAGGTGAATTATGCATAAGTCAGGTAAAAGATAATATGGTCAATAATTATGAGCATATAATAACATTGAATCAAGCTTCCTCGGTAAGCACCGGAGATATATTTGTGCTCCTGTGAAATGTCTATGATTACAACTATACAGTTGACTGGTGAATTTATGATATTTTGGCATGGGAGGCTATTGAGGGTGTCCGACAGTATGCAATTTGTTCTACAACAAGTTTTACCCAAATTGAGATATCTGAATGGAAATAAAGTACTAGGCACAGACGCTATATTGAACATAGTAGCTGATCGACTGGGAATAAGACAGAGAGACGTAAAGATGATAGTAGAAAAAGTGAATACTATAATCATAGAAACAGAGAGCATGGAAAAAAAACTAATATTGGCAAAGAAGAAATAATTAACAGGGTCTAATATTTCGATAGATGAAGATCATACAAGAAGAGAAGTACAAATACAAAAAAAGATAAAAAAAATAAATAGATAAAAGAGAAGCAAAGGAAATGAGAAAAGAATGGGTTATCAAAAAATACAGATAAATAGCGTGTAGTGGAGATATGATGAAAAAATAGGTGAATGGAAAAAAATGTAATTTCGTGAAAACAGAGAAGGAAGAACGAAAAGTTTTTTTTTTTTGTTAATATCCTCGATATGAGGATATTTTGTTTTATTACAATCTGATGTCAAGATAGATCAATGAGTAATTTGGTTTTAACTCAAATTATCTAAAGAACGTTTCTTGTAACTAAGGTATTACTCAATAATAATCCTTAGGTTCTTATAAACCAATACACCACAATTACGTGTGCACAATAAGCCGCACTATGCTTAGCTATTTACAATAATACACTCCACCTGCTCAAAGGCTTGACCCTCTTAAGTCTTCTTGTCAGGTCTGCATTATCGGGGAGATGGATGGCCTCTACATTTACATAATCGAGAAGTCGCTGTTCGTGACTTCTGGCAAATTATCTTATAATTTGTTCAACAGTATCTATCTTGAGGTCCCAATATAGATATCTGTTTTTGAAGTACCAAGGAGCATTAACAATACTTCTCAGTACTTTATTCTGAAACCGATGAATTATTTTTAGGTTGCTCTTGCTAGCACATCCCCATAGTTGGATGCCACATGTCCAAACCAGTTTTAAGATCTGATTATACAAAAGTATTTTATTGTGGGTTGACAAGGCTGAGTATCGTCCTATTAGCCAATGTATTTTCTTGTATCTAATGTTCAGCTCATCTCTTTTCTTTTTTACATGGGCTTTCGATCTGAGTCTTACACCCAAAGTCATACCTAGATACTTTCCAGAATCAGCATATGGGATCTGAGTATTATTTACACTGATAGGCAGATGCCGATTGATTTTATTCGTGAAATTTACATGAATGGATTTATGTCATTCAATCTTATTCTCTATTTTTTAGTCCAGTTATTGATGCTGTCAACCTAATTTTGCAATTTATTTGCAGCTTCTTCGTCGTTTTTACCTACAGCTTGTGGTATTCCTGCATTAATATCTCGGAGGTCTGAAGAGGCTTCCTCTTGTTTTATTCTAAATGCTTTATCAGATATATAAGATTTTAACGCCTGAGAGTATTGGTTAGGCAGTACTTTCTGTAATTTGTAATGAAGTCCATCATGTCATACTCTGTTAAATGTTTGGGCAACATCTAAAAATATGGTAGAACAGACTTTTCTGTCTTCTCAGGATTTTTCTATTACGTTAGTTATCCTGTGTACCTGAGCAATAGTTGAATGACTTTTTCTAAATCTGAATTGATGCGATGGGATCAGGTTTTTTTGTTCAATGATCGGTTTTAATCTTTTAAGTAAGAATTTTTCATATAGTTTCGACATTACAGGTAGAAGAGAGATAGGCCTGTAAGATGAAACTTCATTGGATGGCTTCCCAGGCTTAGGGATCATAATAGCTTCAACAACTTTCCATGTTCTTGATACGTGTTTTAATCTAAATGATGCATTAATCAGATGGGTGAGTTTTATTACAGCCTTTCTGGGTAGTTGTTTTAAGACTTCACCAGTAATAAAGTCATATCCGGGGGCTTTTTTCCGATTAATATTTTCTTTTATGTCCGTATCGACTTCTTTAGATGAAACCGTAGTAATACCCATTTCATCTTGGATAGGATCTTCCCATTGTAGTAATTCCTTTCCGTCATTGGGTTGGAATGTAGTTTCTAAATTATCAGCAAATCTATTTGATTTTTGCAGGTTATTCCTTGCGCAACTTAAATTCACATTCCTGAATGGTGGATTTTGTAATATTGGCCTTTTTAATCTTTTCGTGGCTTTCCAGACTGAATAATCAGTTGTATGGTTATTAGATAATTCACTTAGGTAGTTACTAATTGATTCATCTTTCAGTCTTTGTATATCTCTTTTCAATTGCTGAGTAGCATTGTTTAGTCTAGTTTTATCTATTGGGAATCTAGTTTACTGCCATTTACGTCTTAGTTTTGTTTTCCAGAAATTAGTTCTCTTGTTTAGGATAGTTGTTTCCTTTTGCTCTGCTGTCATGTTAGATGTATTATCCCAGGTTGCTTTTTGTATATTTTTAACCAATGTTTCAACTTCGGTATCTATTTGTTCTGAAGTCCTGAGAGGAACTGTCAAATTTATGATCTCTTCCAGAGAAAATCTGAAACTTTCCCAGTCAGTTTTTTTATTAACTAAGAATGTAAAGGTGTCTTTATGAATAATACTGTCACTCAATATTAAAAGAATGGGGCAATGATCTGAATTCATATCCCATCTTTCTTCTACTTGGATGTAGTTTATCGAAATATTTCTGACAATGAAAAAATCGATCGAATCAGGAATTCTGTTTAAGTCAGTTCGCCAATAGGTTGGTCTTCCAGCTGATAATGAATCACATTTTACTTTTCTCATAGCTTTTGAAAGCTCTTCTCCTTTAGTAGTTGTTATTCTCGAGCGTCAATGAGTATTTTTTGCATTGATATCACCACCGATAATGAATCTATGGCCTTGATCAATTAAGAATTCAGTATATTGATCCGTTTTATAGCGTTACTTGGAGGACAGTATAATGAAGTAATCCTTACCTCATATGTTTTTTTTTTTCGCTTTCACCTAAGTGGCTTAGACCATATCTGTTATGCATCCCATTTCTTGATGTTGCATAATATTATCCTTTATTATAACTATACTTCCGCCTCTAGCAGCATTTTCTGGGTGGTTAGTGTGGTAAACTTTGTACCCCTTGATTTTAATGAAGGATTCATTGGTAAAATGTATCTCTGAGATGAGGCATATATCAATGTTTTCAATATCTAGTACTACCGGCAAATCTTTCTGGTGTTGCAGGAGACCATTGGCATTTCATTGCATGATTCTAAGACTATTTACCATGAAGAGATCATTTAGGAATAGCTCCCTTAGCGCTATATTCTAAGTATCAAACACGTTCATCCATTTTTGTAACTTGTCCAGAATTTGTTGGACAGTATTTTGTAAGGAGTTATTTTGATCTGATTTTTGTATTTGTTGTTGTTGATTATTATTAGACTTGCCAGAAACAACTTGGCTATAGCTTTTGTTTTCTTTGATATTGTCATTTCTTTTGTTACTAACTGGTACCTGTTGGTTACTTCTGTAGGGATTTCTTGAAAGATCTGTTTTTTTGGATCTCTTGTCGTTAATTTTGTGCCTTTCTATAGCTATTGTGCATCTCCTGTAGTTAGCCGGGTGTTTTTGGGCACAATGAACGCATTTTGGTTTAGCTTCTTTTGGTTTGGTACAGTCTATTGTGAGATGTTTGCCCATTTTGTACATTTAACACAGCGAGATTCCTTGTGGCAGTATTTGTAAGTATGTCCATATGCCTGACATTTTTTGCATTGCGGAATATGCCTTTACTTCCCAAATGGTAAGATTTCTACTCTAACACCTAGAATGTCAGTAATTCCATATATTCCATCAGCACTTTCATCATATGTGAAGAACAGCATGAACATATTAAGTGGAGACTTAGTTTTGTATTGTAATTTAGGTGTGGCTTCAAGAAGTTTGTACCCACGTTTTCTCATATCCTGGTCTATATCTTCTGGTTTTATGGAATGGTGCAATTTATTTGCCATTACTTTAATTGGTCGATTTTGCTTATTTTCATAAGAATACCAAGAACATTGTTTATCATCCAGTTCTTCAGAAAGTTGCCTGAAATGATCATCTTGTAAAACATTAATTTTAATTCTCTTATCATTAATTATCTTAATTTGAGCATTAGGAAGTTTTTGTACGAATGAGTGGATCATATTAAAATTGTCGATATCAGCACCTATTATCGGTGGAGGTGCATTTACTTTTTTGGATATTACCGCACTTACTGTGCTATTTTGTTTCCGTTGCGGTGGTGTTAGCGAAGTGTTCAATTTCCTCTTCTTTCTATTTTTTGAGTATTGCTGATGCAACCGTTGGAATATCATCGTGACAACTCATCATTTTGATGTAAAACTGAAATACACAAATTGCTAACGCAAAATAATTATTTTATTACATTATTATATATTTGCTCGCGTAAAAGTGTGCGTTTGTGTGAATGAATACATGACTGTAACATGTATTAGGGCCTTGAATAAGTTCTTGCTATTTTTTTACAAAATAAAAACTTTATTTAAAATATAAGGAACAAAAACATTTCATTCAAAGAATTGCCCATTACTAGAGACTTTATTGAGTAATTCCTTCAATTCGTTGTCTTCAAATTTTTTCGATG
Source organism: Galerucella tenella (assembly GCA_910591685.1). NCBI lineage: Eukaryota > Metazoa > Arthropoda > Insecta > Coleoptera > Chrysomelidae > Galerucella > Galerucella tenella. The sequence goes on along the minus strand of CAJUYH010000882.1, from coordinate 16,534 downwards.
GGCCAGAATGTTCTTTATACTTAAGTTCAAAATCCATATTTTTGAAGCGGCGAAACCAGTCTCTGCATGTCGTATCCGACAGAGCATTGTCACTATAAGTCTCAACAAAAATTCCATGTGCTTCAGCTGCAGATTTCTTTTGAATAAAGTATTGCAATAAAATTCCCCGCAAATACACTTTATTTGGCACAAAAGTACACATTTTCAGAACTTATAAAAAATTACTTTGTTTACACTAAAGTGAACTATCATACACTGAAATTTAAGGTTAGATGCAGTACTTCCTTGCATGTGTGTTACCATTCGAAATTCCATGCACGGAGTACTGCTACTGCCATCTTTGAAGAAACAGCGAGAACTTATTCAAGGTCCTGATAATAAACATGTAATAAAAATGATAAAGTAAAATCAATTTATCGATAAAATATAATTTTAAATAAATATTGGCAATAATACGTGTGGAGATATGAAAATTGTCGCAAGTTCATCGGCGACGCATGAATATAACCTCCAAAGTTTACCAACATCCTCAAATTGGCATACAATATCACAAAATGAATGATTTAAATGAAGGGAATGTTGCAAATAGCTGCAAATGTTATGGCCATATGTGTGATCTATATGAAAAACCATATGAACAGCAACTATCTAATCAGTGGAAGACATCGAAAAGTGAAAATTATAACGTGGAGCATACACCGGGTGCAAAAGATTGGAGAGGCGAATTTGTAGTAGAGCATCATATAATATTATTACAAGAAACGTTGTTGAAGAGAAGGGAAGATAAGAGGTTTGAGAACATAAATGGATAGAATTAAACACGGCGTTACAAATTACCAACTAGGATTGAAAACAGGGAGAGGGATAGAGCAAGCGGAGGACAATGGGTAGGGAAAAGAAGAAGCATAAACAAAGATTGGAGTATGGCGGAATGGAAACATGGACTTGTCATCAAGAATGATATTGAAATGTGCATAATATCAATAATATCAGAGTGAAGTGCAGTAAAGTGGAGAATAATTTAAAAGTAATTGCAGAGAAGTGTGAAGTGGAGTCAAAAAAAGGTATTTATAGCAGGTGATATGAATGCAAGAGTGGAAGAAAATCAAGCCATAGTCGAATGCTAGGACGAAAATGACAGATGCAAGAAAACAAAATCTCAGGACAAAGTGATAGACAGAGATGACAAGAGACTATTGAAATTTGCTGAAAAGTTACAAAGGAAAAAACGATGAGAAAATTGAGTTTAAAACAAGGACGGAATCTGACCATTTACTAGTCACGATAATAATAAACTCAGCTAAGAAGAAGGAAGATGGAGAAAATGAATAGAGTGAAAAAAATGCATTTGGAATGTTGTGGAAAATTCGGGCATGATAAAAGTAGTGAGAAAAAGAGATGAAATCAAGAATACATATCAATATAAAGAAAAGAAGTAGACGAAAATGAAAAAAAAACAATGTAAAAAAAATTAAAGATTTTTGTTATAATCAGAAGCAAGGAAACAATGACCGAGGTGAGTGACGAGAAAAAGAGATTGGGGACATTCTTGACCTAAAAGAGGGAGTTATGGAGGAGAGAAAGATGGTATGAAATAGAAGCAGCAAAAAATATGCCAAGTACCGGAAGGCTGTGAACAAATTTTGGAAAAAAAAGAGAAAAACAATGAAACCAGAAGAAACAAAAATAATGGAATGGTGAATGGATAGATTATTCCAAACAATTATTAATAGCGACTGAAATTGACAACGAAGAAAAGGAACAAAAAGAAGAATCAGGAGAAAAACTGGAGGAATGGGAAAGTGAAGATGACAAGAGAAACAAAGTTGTAGATGACGAGTTATAAAAAGAGATAAACATGGAAGAAATAAATAAAGATTTAGGACGAATGAAAAATGGAAAGGCTGTGGGCGAAGATAGAATTCTAACAGAAAGCCTAATTAATGAGATATGAGTGAATGAAAGATACCAGAGGGACGGGAGAACGCATGTATAGTACCGATTTTTAAGAATGGAAACGAGAAAAAAGTGAACAACTATAGAGGAATTGCACTATTAGATACTGGATACTAGATACTCACGCATATAATAGCAGACAAATTGATTTCATGGGTAGAAGAAAGAGAGATTTTAATAGAAAGTTAGGCCGTATTCAGAAAAAATAGAGGGCCGAAGTTAAATTTTCGTAATGAATGCACTTATCAACAACAGGCTAAGAGAGAAAAGAGGAAAGCTATATGTGGCATTTGTAAATTTGAGAGCACCATCTGACAAAGGGAACAGAAAAAATTTTACTAAAAAAATTTGCGATATGGAAATAAAGGGCAGAATGCATAAGATGCTAAGGAAAATATATGAGAAAACGAGAAATAAAATAAGAATAGAGAATAAAACGTCTTGGATGGTTGAAGCAAATCAAGGAGTGAAGCAAGGCTGCGCAATAAGTGCCATAATGTTCGATTTATACATTGATAACATAGAAAAGGAATGACAAACGAGAGAACATTTAAATATGCTCACGATATAGCGATAATGGCTGAAAGTGTAGCAGAGTTAAACAAAATGTTCAAGAAATTGGAAAAATATGTCAAGAAAAATAGTATTGAGATCACTGCAGATAAGACCAAAATTATGATTTTCAAGAATGGAGGTAAAAGCAATATGAGCGAAAAATGGAGTCTAAATGGGAAAGAATTTGAAATAGTGAAATAATTTAAGTACTTAGGGCCCTGGTTTACTTGTGAGAATAGTGATGAGAGGCATGAAGAATGGGTGCCAGGAAAAGCACAGAATGCAGCAAATGCAACCTGGGAGATACTCAAGCGGTCAGGCAGAGAAAAAATGAAAGAAAAAATGTACTTGATGGACACAATGGTGAAAGCAGGGGCGTTGTATGACGTTGAAGTATGGGGATGGAGGAGTCTGGAAAATGTGAAACAAATTCAAAGTAAATGCTGTGCAATGGCCCTGGCATTAGCAAATAAAACCCTTAGCTCCATATGGCAAAGAGAGATAGGAATAAGAATAATGGAATACGTAGTGAGAGCGAGAGAAGGCAGATATTTATGTGAAATAACAGAGATGGATGAAAAGAGGCGGCCAAAACAGTACTTCAGGGAGAAGATAAAAGGTTTTATAAATAATAATCCGACAAAATCGTGCAGCCGAATAGGAAAAAGTGTGGAAAGACATGGGAATAACAGAAATGGCAAAAATTATATGGGATAGAGAAAACAGATATATTGAAAGAAAAATGGAATCATGCATTGTATGACTGGCGGCGAAGGAAATGGGGAAAGAATAGGTGAAGATAGAGTTGTCTTTATATAACAAAATATAGAAAGACCTAATGAGGAAAAGGACATCAAAGAAATATGGGCCAGAACACGATGTGGGAATATAGGCAGCGCATGCATAAACGGATACAAGGCATGAAACTGCAGATTGTGTAATTGGGAATTAGAAACTTTGGAACATATAATTTGGTGCTGAGGAGTGAATGAGATACAAAGTGAGGATATAAAAAAATACCTGTAGAAATGGACAAGAGAGTTTGAAGGTAGCGCAAGAGACGATAAGTTAATAAAGTCATTAAAAGGAGAGATAGATACAGAAATATGCGAGTATTATACACTTAATATGTATATTAAGTATACAGGGTATTTATACCATAATATCTTATTCTTACTTTCTTTTGTCCCTTCACTTTTACACTTTACCACTGCCTATCACTATAAACACTTATCACAACTTCCCTCTTTTCGCACTCTTTCTCCTTTTCCTCTTTCATTACATTTATTTTCACAGTTTTTCCTTCATTCGCTTTTGACTTTCTCACACCGCTTTACTAAGCTCCTTCATTTTCCATAATTTTTTGACATTCCACTGCGACATATATATATAAAAAATGTGTATATTATCATTATTATCATGTTTGATTGTATACCTTATTCTAGCTTCCGCAATTCCTCACTCATCTCTCTTTTTACCTTCTTCTCTTTACCATGCGTATTACTTCTTTATTCCGCTCCCAAATTTTGCCTCCTGAGCGGACTTACTCCCTATGCTATATTGCATTTGCATTATTGGACTCCGGAAACCTACGGAAAACCTGAGCCGATACTGTTGTGCAGTTCGAGCGATTCTCCTTAGAGGGCATCAATGATTTTTTCAGGTGTCCCGAAAAAATCGTACGTCTTGCCAGGGATTCGAACTTACCACCCGCCGCTCGTCGATGACGTTAAGCGTTGGTTCTCAGAGAACTCGATCACTGACGTCGGTAATATAAATATATTGTAAGATAGATGTTGTATTTTATAATATCAACACATAGTACTTACGCACTATTAATCTCACTGAGATAGAAGAATGCAAAACACTCTAATTTTTATGTATTGATTATTAATATTGCCAAATATCGGAAATATTCACACACTTATTTGAATAGTAGATATTTAGATGAGTAATTTATATTAGTATAAAAATGATACAGATCCGTTCAGAAACTAGTATACAAGAACGCTCTTAAAGAAGCAAAATGAAAAATCAAAAAAGAGATTACATTATTTATTCCTTAAAACGATTAGTTTGGTCATACACGACTGCCGTAGGAGACTATGTTGGTAGAGAAGAAAATAGGTTACCCGTGATCTTAAGTAGAGACTCCAATGTCAACTTGTGACGAGAAGAAGCTAGTCCACTTTCAAAGTTTTTCCAAAAGCATGTGAATCTAATAATGAATAATTATCTCCTGGCATCTACAACACTACGCGGCACCACCATCGATGCTGTATTTACACGATATGTCAACGATATTACCACCAAACTATTTATATCATATTTTAGTCATCGTAAGCCACTGGTAACTGATGTGTCGGTTCAGTCACCCCTGGAAAAAACTATGACGGACATAGTTGAAAAATGTTGTTACTTTGTTCTACTTGCAACTGTTCTAATAAACGATAATTGTTTCAAATAATGAAATTCATTGGAAATTTATTGATATGAAATTATAATTGTATTGAATATAAAAATTAAATTTTTATTTTAAACCATTTTAGGCCTTCTACTTAGGTGCGGCAGTATACATGTGTATATATATATATCAGAAGAGTTGATATATATTGTGACGTGGTGGATTTTCCGTCCACCACTATATTATGCGGGTTCAGGGATGCGCGAGTGAATGAGAAAAACTATGGTCGAAATGTGAGGTATAACTAAATTGTGTAGTTGAGTACGGGTGAATGTGTGTTTGTGGTGAAGTTGAGTGCCGTCGCAAAATAGAGCAGCCGAAGGGAACCCATTCCGGAAGGTAGTCACGTGCGCGATATCGGGTCATTCCGGATGAATCCGAATATTTAGACAATGAGTGATACCGGAGGGATGGGGGAAATAGGCTGTTGCTGGGCAAGGAAAATGAAGAATGAGGAAGGAGACTTCACTTCCGTGGGACCTGTGGACGAGTGAGGACGAGTGTAATTGGGATCATCGCCAGGAGTGCGGATCATCGAGGATGGGTGTCTGGAGCGTGGCAGGATCAGGGTGACGGCGGATGGGTAGAAGGCGGCGTGGTAAGATTTTGGAAGCTGGATTTGCCGCCCGCGGCCGAGTACAGGGTGCTTGGAAGGGTGGGACCAGGCTGTGCGCCACGTCGTCCCGGAACATCGTCGTGGACCATGGTCACGCTTCGAGTGCACCTTAAGATCGGGCCACAGGATCCAAGAGGGATACCCAGCCCCAGGTATCCCATACGGAAGTCAACAGGGATACTCGACCCCAAGTATTCCATCCGGAAGTGTAGATGAGAACATGTACGTGGTGTGATCTAAAATGTGTAAGGTTGTGAGTAACAGGAATGTGAGCGAAGGGAGAAATGTATAGTCCGGAAACGTACGATGAAAAGTGAAACGTGATTGCTAATGGACAAATGAAGTGAATAATGTGAATGTGGTACAGTGAGAGGACGATAGTATTTGTATGGCAATGTAAGTTCGTGGTAAGGGAGAGTGAGAGAGAAAAAATGTAAGAAGGATGGGACGAATAGTGTAAAGTATGATATGGGAGAATATTATTGAGTGTCGTGTGAAATAGATATATGTAAGGATTAGAGTAATGTTATTGTATACGGAGGAATGTAAATGCGAAGAGTGCAAGAGCGAGAGAGAACAATATAGAGTTCGAAATTGTATAGGGAAAGAATGCGTGAGAAAGATGTAGGTATGATGTGTGCGAGAGAGAGAGAGGACGACAACAACGAGTATGAATTGCGGCAGTCCGGATAGAGTGATTGTGAACGTTCGGCGAATTCCTAGCCATATTTGGGCATTGTTGTAGGCCCGTCATTTCTGCGACCTTGAATGAGTGGAATAAATATAGAAATAGTGATTGTTGTGGCAACGTTATACGGACCATCTGTCCTTGAGATCTATCTATTGAACCGAATAAACGTTGATGATACACTTTTAATGTTGAAATAATAATGCGAGATGATTTAATTGTTGATACCATGACCAGTTTTCCCTAGGCTCTGGAGACAAAACCTAGGGTGGCATCCCTTGTGTTATGTGCATTGGTAACGTTTCGGTCAACTGTCCGGAGGGTTACCAATCACAGGTAAAGTAATGCTGACGGCGTGGAAAAATCACGGGACAAAAGAAGCGCCGTCACAATATATATTGACTAATAGTTAATAAATGTTAAATCAATTTTTGATGAACGGTTGATAGGCATAAATATAAGGTTGTCAAATATCTCCCTTCCGCCTTTTTGTCTTTTGAATTTCGCGGCTATGTACAAAGCGCTACAGAGCTCGTATCTGGCAATACTATACATAATTTGAAAGGTCTTGGCATATCCTTCAAAACGACGCTATGCATGATTAGTTTGGATATTGCGTTCAACAGTTATAGACGTGTAAACATGGAGTTCACTAACGCCGAAATTCGCGCTATTTTAAAGTTTTCCTTCGTTAAAGGCAAATCCGCTAGAGAAACGTTCCGTGAGATTAATGGTGTTTTGGGGGATGGTACTCTATCACTTCGAACCGCGGAGGAATGGTTTCGACGATTCAGAGCCGGTGAAAACGACACCATGGATAAGCCAGCCGGCGGAAGACCTGTGACGACAAATACCGCTCAAATCATGGAATACATCGAGTTAGACCGGCATGTGGCATCTCGTGACATCGCCCAGGAGATGGGAGTTAGTCACCAAACCATTTTAAACCATCTGCAGAAGGCTGGATACAAAAAAAAGCTTGATGTTTGGGTGCCGCATGATTTGACGCAAAAAAAACCTTCTGGACCGAATCAACGCCTGCGATATGCTGCTGAAACAGAACGAACTCGACTCATTCTTGAAGCGGATGGTGACTGGCGACGAAAAATGGATCAAATACGACAATATCAAGCGAAAACGGTCGTGGTCGAAGGCCGGTGAATCGGCCAAGCCGGGATTGACGGCCAGGAAGGTTTTACTGTGTGTTTGGTGGGATTGGAAGGGAATCATCCACTATGAGCTGCTCCCATGTGGCCAAACGCTTAATTCTACCATCTACTGCGAACAACTGGACCGCTTGAAGCAGGCGATCGACCAGAAGCGTCCAGAATCGGCCAACAGGAAGGGTGTAGTGTTCCACCAGGACAACGCCAGCCAGACCACACACTTCGTTGATGACTCGTCAGAAGCTACGGGAGCTCGGATGGGAGGTTTTATCGCATCCACCATATAGCCCGGACATAGCGCCAAGTGATTACCACCTGTTCCTGTCCATGGCGAACGCCCTTGGTGGTGTAAAGTTGAACTCAAAAGAGGCTTGTGAAAAGTGGCTGTCCGAGTTCTTCGCAAATAAGGAGGGGGGCTTCTACGAGGGAGGTATTATGAAGTTGCCGTCTAGATGGAAACAGATTATCGAACAAAACGGCGCATATTTGACTAAATCCGATCACTGTAACACTTTTTATAAAGCATTGAATAAAGAGCAAAAAAGCGGAAGGGAGATATTTGACAAGCTAATATATTATTTATACAATGAAATTGAGATTCTCTATAGAGGTAGAAAATATATAAATATTTTCGACTTGTCGCTTCTTAAATACACTATCTACAATAATATATTTTACTTCTTCATTCAACAAAAAATATATATGACGCCGTATGATATGTAAGATTAGGAAACCTTGTGTCAAAAAAAGCAATAAATTGAACGCAATATAGTTCATACAGACTTGATAATTATTAATAATGAATTATTAATTATTAATGATTAATTAATAATAAGTATTAATTAATAGTTTATAAATGGAAATAAATATTAATTATTAATATTGAACATTAATTATTATAATTTTCTCCCAGTGCACATATATACATTCATATTACAACATTAATATAATATATATTAATATATATATTATTTGTATTATGTATTTTGGCAAGAAATTTATTCATATCTCTATTAACTATCACTTGGTTCCTGAGTCCTTTATATTAGTGGAGAAATTACCTTGATGTGAAGTACATTTTTCACTATTGCACTGATTATATTCGAGTATTATATTGATCTCCTTCCAAATAAAGTATCAAATGCTAACTGTAGATGCACTTTATATATGACATTGATACGAAACATACGCGAGCTATAATATGCGGCAATAAAATATAAGCCTATAGAAACGATGCACCTTTTATTACAAAGTAAACGTGGCGAATGGTGTTTTGAGTTGAGTATACGCGATTCGGCGTTGCCGACCCGAGCACGCTGGCTGATGTTGACTGGAGTCGGATATACCCGAATCATCGTAATGCTTTCGAGTGTGACGGTTCACTTTCGTTTAGTGTTCAGCCGAAATGTAAAGTGCGCCAAAAGAAGTTGACAAATGAAATTTAATTTGTCTGGACTTGGGGTCATGAAATGGTAGCACCTCGTGTATCATTTCACTAAGTTGACTATGTCTGGGATGATATCAGACAATAAAAAAAAATTAAATGGCTGGGAGTTTATCAGGCAGAATTGAAGAATGGAGAAAATTATAGGTATTTTATCGATTATATTTTTTACCAAAAATATAATCGAAATTTATTTTCGATAAATTAGAACACACATGAATTCAAAATTATAAACACATTTAATGTGAGTTGAACAACCTTGAGTGAATGAGTTGAGCTAATTAATTGCTGAACAATGAGTGCAATGCTAATCTACAATGAGTTGAGCGAATAAAGCGGTGTACAATTTGACGAGCGTCACTGATGTGAATTACAATCAGTGATTAGCATTGATTTTCTAATGAGTCGAATTACAAGTTGATTTGAACAAATTATGATGCACTGAGATGAGTTCAATTGAATGAATGAGATATTACAAAATAAAGATAAATAAGTTGAACAATGAATTGATAATATAATCGACAGCGTGGTCAGCCGCCACGAGACAATACCTCGTGCAATACTCTTCCACACAATACAATCACACAATGAGTGACACTTTTGATTTAACAAATGATTAATATCACACAATGACTTAATTGAGTCTTTCAATGAGTTTCACTAATGATTTGCACAAACAGTTTCACTGATACAAAATTTAGAGGAGATGAATAAAATGACTAACACACTATACGAGTCGGACCGTACATGAAGCGAGTTGGTCGAACAATGAGAATAAAGATGAGTGGGCGTCACCTCGAGTTTGGCGGTGAGTTGCAAATGTGGTGAAGGGCAGTGGCGCAGCGAGGGGGGGCATCATGCTCCGGGCGCTACTCACAAAAGGGCCCCGAATGCTCCGCAAAACAAAAAATTGCTGGATAATTTTTAATTTTATTATAATTGATTTCTGGAAAATATATTTTTAATTTAGTGCTAGTGTAATATAACAAATGTTGATTCGTAAATAAAAAGGAAAAAAAAGGTACACTAATAGTCTCAATCAAACTTATGGCATCTACGGTGTGTAGTTGCATAAATTATCTCCTTTCTTGATTTGTCTGATAAAATAATATGTTATAATAAATATTTGCAGTGTACAAAGTACAAACACTCTTTCAGAACACTATTTATTTTAATTTCTATAAACGCAATGTAGCTTACGCTTGTTATTTTAAAACGATAACAATAACACTGTAATGTACTTATATGTACAATCTCGGAAAAAAGTATCCAGAAAATAACAAATAAAGAATCATTTATTTTTTAATACAGATAATTCTCAGGCTCACAACAAATACGGCGTTTGTGTCCTTTCCTAGAAATGACAAAACACTGGATTTGTTGTGTGTCTGAGAAGTATCTATATTAAAAAATAGGCGACTGTACATATCCGTGCCACTTGCGACAGGTTATGGAAGTCCGCAATAAATTAGGGAAATACCCGAAATATTAAAGTTTAAGTTATTTTGTGCGTGTATTTTTCAGCTTTGCGTCCTTGTCATCGCGCTCTGCTTAGAATAAAAAAGAAATGTTATTAAATATTAAATGTTATATGTTATAAGTTTAATGTTAGCATAAATTATAGTGTATATTTCTCTGTGTTACTACCTTTCAAGTTCAGGGCATTCTTGGTAAGTATAATAATAAAACAAATAAAATTACTTACTACATCTACTGAACGATTTTATTATTCAGTGAATAGGGTACGAAAAATTTTGTTACAGTGTTCAATAAAACAATTGAAGAAATAGACAATATTCAATTTTTATTACTATAAATAGTAATAAAAATTTATTACTATAAATAATAAGAAAAATTAAGAATTCTTAATTCATCGTAAATATGGCTTATTTGGGGGACAACCTAAAACCAGCAACTTTTTTGTACGCTTGTGAAAACTATCACATTAATAAGCATTGGATTTTGACGTCTCTTGAAGGCAATTTTAACAACCTACCTTAGTTTAATTTTGAATTTAACTAAGAAAAGATACTTTACCAACTCTATAGAAAATTAAGATGAAACTACCTAAACTCAGCTCTTTTTTTTGCAGTGTACCGCCTTTCCACGTATAGTTAATAGTTGGGCTCAGCTTATCTAAATTTGGCTGTACAGTAAGTTGGAATAAATATAAAGCCTTAGTTTCAGGCTTTGGCTGATTGCTAATTGGTTTTGTACTTAAATTTAAAATGTATAGTTTAAAAACACAAGTATTTTTTCACCTTGTTCTCTTTTTATATTTTATTCACTGATGTATTATTTAGCAGTAATATCTTAGTTGATTTAATAAAAATTATTTTTTATTTAGACCATGTCAACGTCAGGAAAAAAAACTAAGCGGTTCCCAGAATCGGAAAAGAAAACTACAGCAAGAAAAAGAAGCTGTGAAGTCTACAGTAATAATGGAATCATATCTAGGAAAAAAATCGCGAAAAGAAAATTCAGAAGATCAGAAGGATGAAGATGTAAAATCGGATTCAGAACCAGATTCAGGTTGTACACCTACTGCTGCTAAACTTTTATGTACTAATAACACAACTCAACAAATACAAGACTTTGAAGAAGGTGGCCCAAGTACATCAGAAATGATAAATCCATGTTTACATTCAATAAAAAGCACAGAAAATACAAGAGAAACACTTGCTGTAACTCCGGATGTTCTGGAGTTCAAGGATGTTGCTTATTTAAAATTTAGCAACGATCTTCCAATAACATCGAACCAACTTTGAAACGAAATGATTATTCGTGGATCTTTCCTATTTAAAAACGAAGCCCGTTTAAATGCAGCATCAACTAATCGTCTAATGCTAAAATCTTGGTTTTCTCAACGGGTCGGTAATAAAGAGGAAGGAACTGAAGTTAATCGATCTTGGATATTATATTCACCAAAAAAAATGCAGCGTACTGCATTTGTTGCTTACTATTTATTACATCAAATTCCCCTACAGAATCATCTTTCGTAACGTCTGCTGGTTTTAATAAATGGTAGAAAAATGATAAACTGATTAGCCATGAAAGAAGAACAAATCACCGAAAATCACTTAGGGGTTGGAATGAAACAGAACGAAGATTAATAAATAGAACGGGAATTGATGTATTATTAGAAGCGAACATTCAGTCCGAAAAAGAACGGTGGCGAAATATTTTGCAAAGAATATTAGCTTGTATGAGGTATTTAATTATACAAAATCTTCCTCTACGTGGCCATGTTGAAAAACTAGCACTTCAAGATGGTACAAATGTAGGAAACCTATTATCTTTACTTAGACTTGTAGCTCAGTTTGATCCGCTACTAGCAAATCATCTTAAACATGCCTAACAAAATCCAAAAACTGTCTCATATTTGTCACCACAAATTCAAAATGAATTCATTCATCTTCTGGCATCTGCAGTTCGAAATCAATTAATAAACGATATCAAAAGAAATAAATATTATGGACTTTTGTTTGATTCAACTCCTAATATCTTTCATCGAGAACAAATATCTCAAGTCGTTAGGTATGTAGATGTTGATTTTATCAATAAATAAGTTTTCATCATAGAATCTTTTTTGGGTTTTCTTGAAATACATGCTAAAGATGCAGCCTCGATCGAAATTACAATTTTAGAGAAATTAAATTCCGATGAAATTTCATTAACAAACTGCAGATCACAATGTTACGATAATGCTACCGTGATGGCAGGTCACACATCTGGCGTTCAACAAAAAATAATAGAAAAAAATAATAAAGCATTATTTGTAAATCGTGATAACCATTCATTGAATTTAGTAGGAGCTACTGCAGCTAAACAAGATCCAATCGTTGTGACATGTTTTGGAATAATTGAAAATATATGTCTCTTTTTTTCACGTTCAACGTTACGATGGGAATTATTAAAAAATACTTTAACAAAAACTGTCAAACGTGAATCTGAAACACAATGCAGCGCCAGAATACAAGCGGTTAGCGTTATGGTCGATGGGCTAGAGAATATAGTGGAACTATTAGAAAAATTACCAGAGGACACTACATCTACAAGTGACACCAGAAGTGAAGCTACAATTCTGTTGCAAAATATACTAACTTAAAGTTTCATAACTTTAGTTCATATCTGGTATGAACTCTTAAGGAGGATTGATCGTGTGCAGCTCAGATTAGAAGATCCCAGAATGAATTTTAGAGAAGCGTTCTATGATCTTGAATCATTAGCAACTGAACTAGTTGAAATTCGAAATAAGCTCTGTGAAGAGGCAATAGAAAAAGCGAAGTCTCTTTGTGAAAAATGGGATATTGATACAACAATACGTGTAAGAAGACGCCGCAAAATGCCCGGAAAATTGGCTAGAGATGGTGGTCTTTCCGCAGAAAGTGAAATTTCTCGCGTTATGAAAAGCGTTCTTGATCGTCTCCAACAAGAAATATGTACACGATTTACACGATTAAGTGACCTTAATTTCAAATTTGGATTTCTACTAGACGTCCAAAATTTATTGAACAAGGATAATGTTAATAACGACCTTGAAAAAAATTGTAAAAATTTGGGTGAATTTTATAATACAGATTTCAATGGAATAGAAATCTTCATCGAAATATGTGACTGCAAAATGTTACTCCGCAGTAGAAAAGAAATTGAACCTAAAACCCCATTAGAATTTCTTACATTTATAAGCTCGTATGGAGATGATGTTTTTCCAAACCTGAGAGTGGCACTTCAAATACTCCTGACTATCTCAGTATCAATTGCTACCTGCGAACGTTCATTCAGTAAATTAAAATTAATTTTGACATATCTACGATCAACGATGGGACAAGATCGCTTAAATGACCTAGCATTTCCAAGTGTGGAAAAAGAAAAATTTGAAATCATCAACTTTGATGATATTATTGATAAATTTGCTTCATCAAAAGCAAGGAAAATTTATACATAGTAATTAGTTTTATTAATGTATTATAATCATATTATTATTAAATATATATATCTTTTAGAGATAATAAATATTTACTTTTTTATTGTTTTAAAACTGCGTGTTTTTAAAATATTTCTTTATAAATATGTAAAATAAATAATAGGTATCTTTCGAACTAATTCTAGATGATCATATACATTTCAAAATTTAGTCTTGTATTCTCAACTACATTTTTTGTCTCAAATTGAAAGCCTAGCTTGAGCCTATAACTTTATTCATTTTACTTTATTTATTTATTAATTTGCGAGTGTATTTTACATATAATATTATATGGTTTTCGAATATGGGGAGGGGGGCTAAAAAGGTATTGTGCCCCGGACGCGAATTAAGCTCGCTACGCCACTGGTGAAAGGTTAGCCCTCGATGATGAACTACTTGTGTCATTGGTCGCGCATGGGTGGCGTGATTTTTTAAATTAATAATAGACTCAATATGATTGATGAGTTGCGCGGTGCCATCGCGCATATTAATTGAGGGCTGGACGCATGACCGAGCTGCACCAACCACTTGAAATTAGGGCGCGAATAATCGCTACCCAGGAGGTGCTGCCACTTAGTGTGAGAGACGGAACACAGTCAATTAATTGAGAAGTAGAGACATCAAACACGTGCGCGCCGAATAAATTAGCGCCAAGTGCAAAAATGAGGTGTTGACGGTTTCCGTCTTTCTCTCGATCTTCGACAAGGATTTTCATCCTTCCCTCTTCTTGTTTCAACAGTTGTCTAGTGCACACGTGTTCTCACGTCGTTTATTCAATTCGGATCGTATAAGTGACCAACTCAAGTGTAAAGTTCATTTAGTGAATTGTGGTGTGACTCGTATGTTGTATGCTTTCATTTATCTAACATCACATTCATTTCTTTTCAAATTGTTCGTTCATACTTGTAATTAATTGTGTGATGAACTCATTGTGCGACCACAAGCAAGTGCGATGTGGGACTCACCACGTGGCATTAGCCATTGTCCAATTCAATCTCTGATCTATTATTCAATCAGTGTTCAATCATATACTTTCAACTCTTTTCAATTCTTGTACAACTCGTCTCACTGAACACAACTATTGTACCTCATCTACAATTTGGCTAACTGCATTTAGCGGTGATCAACCGAGTCTCATAAACAATTAATCAATTCATTGTGGCATAACCATCACCACGTGGCGACATTCACATACAACTAGAATTACGATTCATTGCAGCCACGAGAAACGCTCAATTGCGTTTCATTCAATTTAAGTGTTATCATTCATTAATTATAAGATTCATCAACTATTGTATAATAATAAATTTAATATAGATTATATTTTTGTACTCATTGATCAATCATTGAAGAAGCCTATGACATTTATATCCCAAGCAGCATATACTTTTATTGTTTCAGCAAGATCGAAACCCAATTTAATCAACAAAATATTAGGGCAACAATAGCAAATTGAATATACACATTGGCGTAACACATCATATCTTGATAAGACGATGAAGATACGCACAACTCTTTTGGTCTTTCTTTTAACACGTTGGCTGCCGCGCAAATTTTACGTGACTTGCCCGAGGCGCCAACATTTTAACTATTGGTCGCGCCGCCGGTCACCGGTGGCCCCCACGGCCCGGTAGCCAAGTCGAGTGTCGGTCACCGGTGGCCCCCACGGCCCGGTAGCCAAGTCGAGTGTCGGTCACCGGTGACCCCCACGGCAGCCAACGTGTTAATGATAATTTTCACTAAGCTTTGTGATGCTTTCACTTCAAAACTAATACTTGTATTAAATGTTTGTTTTATTATACTTTCATTAAGTTTCAGCAAATATACTTTTCAGTCGTGAATTGTACTGTTCGACTCGTAGAGCAAAAATGACAGCGATGAACGTTCAGCAATCGTTCATGGCGTCAGTCCATTATCTAATACATCACGTGACTACTCCCAAAGTTGACAAGCAGGGATATTCGGTTGTTTAGGTGTTCAGTGCACATCTCACTATAATTTTGGTTGGCACGTGGCATGTTTTCCTATCCCATGGTTTCTCATATAGAACAAATAATTCTCTGTCGCTGCCGTTGATCTGGAACTATGTCCATTATTACCATCGAAAAATTATACTTGGTTCGTGGCGATAATCGTCAAATCATTAATTGTCATCAATTTGATACTATATAGGTGATACTATATAGTTTAGGCATTAACAATGTGTCTTTTTTGTTGTCTGTCGCAACGTTCACTGCAATTGAGTATTTATAATTTCCCGTTTTCGATATAATATTTGTGAAATTTAACCTTTTGAAGGCATTTGTTTGTGATAAGTTCAAAAATATTATATATAAATTTAAGTGGACTGAATTGGGACGGAAGAACGATAGAAAAGAAAGACACTAGTTCGTGGCCCAAGATTTTTCGCTGGATAAGTGCATGCAGACACACTGATGTTAATTTTGATATAAAAATATATTCATTTTATTTCAAATTGTTAAACTTCGGAAAACTAACAAAAACAATATTGAAAAACTGGAAAAAATGAGAATTGAAACGAGTGAATGGTACTCTGAAAGTTGTAAGTAGCACTTTTTTTGTTAAACACCTGTCGGATGTAACACTTATTGTGATGTCGCCGGTAAGCAACGACCGTAAACTGCGTGGCCGTAATCATGCGGGCCGGCAACTTGATTT
>CAJUYH010000881.1:9318-65285 GCA_910591685.1 Galerucella tenella | reverse complement strand
ACATTTTCTCAAAACCTATCAAAGTT
Source organism: Galerucella tenella (assembly GCA_910591685.1). Taxonomy (NCBI): domain Eukaryota; kingdom Metazoa; phylum Arthropoda; class Insecta; order Coleoptera; family Chrysomelidae; genus Galerucella; species Galerucella tenella. The sequence continues at coordinate 65,259 of CAJUYH010000881.1, read as the reverse complement.
TGTGCAATAGTAAAATAATGTTGTCCTGTATTTGGCATATTGAGGTTCAGCTCCTGATGTAATGTCTGAATCTGAGTTTTTATGTATCTAAAATAGTATTAAAAATTGATTAATCATATCAAAGTACCTAACCTAAATGTGTTATCAAACCAAAACATTCTACATGCCACTTAGATTTTTATATAATAATACTTAATATAATATATTAAGATCAAGAATTATTAACAATTTATCAGGACTAATAGTTTCACCTCAATATGTGCTATTGTCAACTAGCATTAAAATAATATTTATCAATTTTTCACATACCTGAGCTCATTACTAAGGATTCCTTCAATTGCTTCTCTTATTTTCATGTCAATTAAATTGCTGACTTGGTCCTTGATTTGATCCCAGACACAGGCTTTATGTGAAGGCCAAAAATAGTTTATAATAAGTGCAAATAGTTTACCAACTTTAGGTATCATCCCAACTCCTAGTGGAACTAATATTTTTAAAATTTTTTCAATGTCAATTTTCAAAGGGATTTCAGGGCCATCATCAAATGAGGAATATCCATTGACAGTAGAGCAGTGTACAAGAGCTCGATGGCTTTCACTACAACAATTTTATTATGCAATTATACAAATGAAACTAAAATAAATGAGCAAATAGTTGCAAATAGTGGAGTAGGTACATAATGTATATTTGTAGAAAAGTTTTCTACTTACTAATTATACACTTTTTGTCCAGTGACATAATACAATCTGTCATCAACTTCTAAAATTTTTATTTCACCGGGCTTAACAACTACTGGTCCTGTTATTGTTCCATACCAACAAACAGCTGTACCCCATATTGCTTCTACAAATACATCAGATTTTCCCAAGTTGTAGAAAACATAATTTGGTTTAAAATCTGGTAAAACTCCAGAGTTGGATTGTGTGCAAATTTTTTCACTCTTCGGATCCACTCCATAACATTGGATGCTGTATCTTGTCATTTTACACTAACTAAAATATCAAAAGAGGAGATGTTGTCATAATTCTAACATATAATTTTTTTACAAATTACTTAACATAAATTATCTGCAAATAGAAGCAATTACTTACTAAAATGGAGAATAGCGACTGGCTTTATCAATATCAACTAATAATGATTTACACTCAACTAACAAATATCTGGGAATCACCAACATAATACAATAAAAAAACAGAAAACTAGGTTTGCAGTGCTAGAGCATATCCAAGGTTATAACTTATCTATGTTAGTTAAAGTGCTAAATTTTCCCTTGTTTACAAATAGGGCATGTCCACGACAGTTGACATTGACAATACTTGGGTGGTAAAACAATAAACAATAGACATGATGAAAAATTATCAAACAACAAACAACTATTAACCCATATTATATATTATCAAATATGCAAGCTCAACAATTCAAATAACTTTAAAAGTACACTGAAGCAAAATCAACTAAAATCAAACACGATCTACCATTATAAATCAGCATAACCTCACTATTAAGTACCACGTGTTCTGAACGCTTTGTTTATTGTTTTACCACCTAAGTCTTGTCAAAATAGTTTGTGACGTCACGTGGACATGCCCTATTGCTACTTCATCGCATAAAAAAAATTTAAGGTTAAGTTAATCACATAATTACACAGAACCAGTAGGTTATTTGTGCACAGAACTTTAAAGACAGAATTATTTTGAAAGATCCAAGAGAGCTACGTTCCGCTAGGTACTACTGAAAGATAAGGCAATTTACGGAACTATTATAAATTAAAAAAATCAAACCGAGGTAACTTATTGAAGAAATTATTGCAAAAGCGGTTTAGTTGATTTTAAAAGACGATACAGGAATATACTTTCATTTAAAACAGCAAAAAGGATTATATATTATTCTTAAGACGCTCCAAAAATATTTCAAAATCTACCCGCGAACACTTCGAGCTCCTCTTTTATTTATGTTATATTTCTGTTGAATTGTTATTTTCTAAATTCATTATGGACTGCAATTATCACTCATTTACTTTCGCACAATGTTTGTAGAATAGTCCAGTCATTATACAGGGTGTATCAATCTTACCGCAAACTTCGGTATATGGGTTAATTTAAGAGATATCAAAAAATGTTATCAACAAAAATAGAAGATGTGCTGGAGGTCCATATTTTGAAATTATATCGAGCTATACAGAGTGCTGCATAACTCCGTTACAAACCAAACATATGATTTTTCAAATGGGAGCCCCTGTATATTATACCGAATTCGGATTGGTTACATTTTTGGAAGCTTTTGATTTAAGATTTTGCTACGTTATACATAGTCCTTCAAAAGATGTGGACACGTTTATGTGAGAATCGTAGGTAAATAAACGCTCTCTAGCTTGTTGTACGTTAAAGAAAAAAAATGTATTTTGCCAAACAAAGTTTTGTAATATGATGCAATATCTCCGTATCCTATTAAATTTCAATTATATTCTTTTTTGCATACAGGGTGAACGGAAACTCGAACCTGTCATTTACTTTCTTATTTCAAATGGAACACCCTGTATTTTATAGCAAAAATAGAATCTTTGATTGTGTAACTTTAATTTTTGTCAAGCATTCCCTATACCCAAAGTTTATAAAAACACAGTTATTCTGTAATATTTATTGTAAACTATTATTATTGACCTATTATGTGAAAGCAATAAACGTTGTATGTAACAAAAAATCCTAATTCATGATAAATTTTGATGAATAATTCATTCTAAACAAAACTAGCTACCAAAAGTATAATCCTAACCGTAATAAATTATTAAGCTGAAGGTTCAAAGTGTTCACCGTTAACATCAATGCTGTAAGAGGAGGCCCAACTGATTGGCCAGCTCGGTCACCCGATTTAACAAAAGTATATTTATTTTTTTCGTGTTTTGTGAGGTATAGGTTTATAAAATCCCCGGCTATTAGAGATGACATGAAAGAGATAATTAGTGCGGCATTTCGATCTGCTAACGTTGATATGCTGAGAAATGTTAGTCAATCATTTGAACTATTCTGCAGCATTGCATTGATGTTAACGGTGAACATTTTGAACCTTTAGTTCAATATTACGGTTGGGATTATACTTTTGGTGGCTAGTTTTGTTTAGAATAAATTGTTCATTAAAATTTATTATTAATTAGGATTTTTTGTTACATACAACGTTTAATGCTTTCACATAATAGGTCAGTAGTTATATTTCACAATAAATATTACAAAATAACTGTGTTTAGGTATAGGGTATAGGGAATTTGCTTGACACGTAACAAAGTTATGCAGCACTCTGTATAGTTCGATATGATTTCAAAATATGAATCTTCAGCACATCTTCCATTTTTGGTGGTAACATTTTTGATATCTCTTAAAATAACCCATATACCGAACTTTGTCGTAAGGTTGGTACACTCTGCATATACCTTCATTTGGAAATGCAAATGAACCAAATTTGGGATATTACGTGGGGGGCGCTTACCTTTAAATTGGCGACCAAAATTTTCTTGTTCATTTTCTGCCATCTTGAAGAAAAGGTTAAATTCAGTTTTTTCTTAATAACTCGGTTCTCCATTGAGATACAAAAATTAAAAAGAACGGCGTAGCACAGTAAAAGTGTGCTGGGTCCATAACTCAGAGGTCCGTGGATTTAATCCTACTTTAATGTGTGTCAGTTGGTCGGGAAGCGATATTGATATACTTTTTAAGGTAACAGTTTTCCGTCAGAATAGCGAATTATTCAAGAATGTCGACAAATAACTCCTGAAATGTTACATAGGTACTGTTCGAAACTCATTTGAGACTCGATTGTATCATTGTATTGGAACCAGTGGAAGTCAATTTGTAGGGCGTTATAATACTATATAATAATGTCCTAATATCTATCTAAGTTGGAGGATCTTCCACCGTTTTTCTACAATGGTGAGGTTATTACATTTACAGCGGAAGTAAAATATTTGGGGATTATCCTAGATATGAAACTTACTTGGAAGGCTCACTTGGAAAAAGTTATCCATAAGGCCAGACTATCCTTATGGACATGTCGCAGGATCTGTGGAAAATCTTGGGGCTTGGGATCCAAACAAATCTATGGGATATATGTGATGATCGGTAGACCAATGATCACACATGGAGCTATTGCCTGGTGGCCAAAAGCTTTACAGCGAACGGCCCAAGCAAAGCTCTCTGGTTTACAGAGACAGGCTTGTCTGGCAATTACTGGTGCTATCAGCTCTACACCGTCAGCAGCCATGGAAATCCTTCTGGACCTACCTCCTCTCCATATATTTTTGGAAAGAGAGGCGAGATGGACAACCTAACTATCTAAGTGTTCTTTCTCCAATTACCTACATCAACCGGAGCAATAGATAAGTAATAAATAATTGTTCCATGAAAAATTTACTTTTGCTGTGTTTTTTGAAAACTTCTTTTCAAATGTTATTTTCACTACAAAGACATGACTCAATCAACTTTATTACTCCCAGGAAAAGTGAGGTGAAAGAAATATTTAAAACTATCCGACTCTTAGCTTTATATCCACTAATTTCGCACTTTTTTTATATAAAAACATATTATTCGTATACATTATATCGAATGAAAATACAACACACGCAACAAAGGAAAAATCGATAAAAGAAATTTGTTATTCATTCAAATATTCCTACTTTGACAAAGAAAAACTTTGGCGTTCACACGATATTTTTCACACAGGATCCCATAAATAATATTGAAAGTATATATAAGAAAAAATAGCGATTGGAAAACCACTTCGGCAGTTAAGCACATTCAGGACTGTTTATGAAAACTTTTGGCAAAAACTTGGAAGTCTATTATTATAGCTGAAATTTATTAGGTCCGGTAAAGCAGTGTATTTTATTTTATTATTGTCTATTATTCTTATCTAGTACATTCCATCGTAAAAGCTTCCAAATGATTTTGAGAAACAAAAAAAAATGTTGGCTGTTCGTAATAAGTAGTAGTCCAATAAATGAAGGCGAAAAATACCGTCAACATGAGCATCTGGTCCAACAAATTTTTTTTTTTCAATTTGCAGGTAATAAAAGGTACATTGAACCCCCAAAATGTCAGGTGCCTGAAATTTGTGGGAGGTTCGGAAAATGGCACTAGAGATCCCGAAAATCCGTTTTTTGCCGACATCTCCCGAACTACGATCCCTAGAGAATTTTTGTTCAGACAAAAAATTAAGAGCAGTTCATTACCTACAAAAGTTGTTCTCACAATTGTTTTCGTTACACCAATATTTTTTACAAAAATGGTGGTTGAAAAGTTCGCAGTTTTCTGAAACTTGAAAACTGACGCTTCTAGCCCAAAATCTGGGGGAGAAGGGACCCTGAAAATACACCAATTTCTATGTTTAGGCCTCCAGGCATCTATGGTAGATGGCGCAACCGCGAAATAATTAAGGCCACCGATCTCCAACTTCCCATTCTTCATTACCGAATACCTCTTCCTACACAAGCGATGAACTTCCACAGACGATACCTTCTCCAGGAACAAATGGTGGTTGTCTTTCCTGGTCTTGCTAACATTTATTAGGGTTTTTAGCCCTCGGGTAACCGTTGTAACGTCTTCAGTCAGAGCTTGATCACAAATAAAACACACGGGCGTACTACATTCCTCTGCCACTTCCATTTTTCTACAGGAATGAACAATATTTATCAAATCATTAGATGTCATTTTACCCACAACAATATTAATGATCTTAATTAAAAAAATGAAACCTCACCGTTTGCTCCAAAAAAAAGAAGCTCAAGAATTTTCAATATTTCTCTGTGTTTTTTATCAATAAAAATTTCAAAATTTATTATTCAATAATAACAATAAAATTAATAATGACTTGAATTTAACTTTTTACACTGGAATACTACTAATTTATTCTTGAAAAATCACGGAAGAGATAGTGTTTACATGTAAAATTGTCATTTGTTGACAAACAATGCAGCAGAAAGCATCCACGTGTACACGCACTATAGCAGACGCCGTCGACCACACTATAGATGGGTGGCGTGGCGGCGTGGCGGCGTGCGAGAATAAAATGAGGCATCCATTACAACAAGTTAAGAGACAAATTTCTTTTTAATGCATCAAATAAAATACTTGATACACATAACAAAGGAAAGTTCAGAATGTGACCTTTCATCTGGTATGATGCTTGACCGGGAAGAATTTTACTGTAAAGAGAAGAAACTGCTCGAAAAAACTCAGAAGAATAGCAGTCTTTCCTCAGAAGACTGGAAATTTTCCCGATTTTCCTGAAAACTCAGGGGTCTGGGCCAAAAAAATTATACCATCGGCAAGAGGATATTCTAACATTTCTCCCAATATCAATTAAAATCGGGTTTGACAGTTAATCATCGAGAAATTCCCGATAAACCAGAGCGCTCGGGAAAACTCCAGAAATCCTCAAAAATCGCCTCTTGGAAAACACATTATTCAAAAAATTACGGGCGAATTATTGGTAGCATTGTTTCGGAATAAATAAAGTACCACCCAAAGAACCATTATTCAATAGGATTGGCTGAAATAACTCTTAATAAGAATAATATGCATAAATCCATGGAAGCATTAAAAAATCTAGCAAAGACGAATTTTGGCCTGGTTTTCCAATGACCCAGGAGCACGAATTGAGTGGATGAAAACACGCCTTAGTAGCCACAGATCCCTTCTTCCACCCGCACTTTGATTCATTAAAAAATATTTATTTTTACGCGAGTTATTGAAAAATTAGTAATTTACTTGGGGACGTCATGCCCTCAGAGCGTGCTCTCTACAAGCCGGCCTGGAGCTCAATTTTGGTCGGCGTTCGGGCCATTTATCTCCAAAACTATCTTATTTTTCGAAAAAACGCTGGGGATAATTTTTGTGGGTAAAGAACTGCTTTTTATTTTTCGTCTGACCAAAAATTCTCCAGTGGTCAAATCTCGGCAGATATCGCGGGAAAACGGATTTTCTGGAGTTTCAGAGCCATTTTCCCACCCTTCCACAATGGTCAGGTACCTGACATTTTGGGAATTTAATGTGCCTACCATAACCTGCAAATTAAAAAAAAATTGCTCTTGCTGGACCAGTTGCCCATGTTGACACCTTCGTTTACTGGACTATAGTACTTTTGTACTATAGTGGCAGCATTGAGGAGATATATCGTCGATGAAGAATTTAGCCTCAGATATCACTGATAATTGAACCAAATAGGGTTGTGAAGTGAAGGGAAACTGTACAAGTCCTCTACGAACTTAAAGATAACCCCGCACAATTGAATAGAAAATTGGCCAACTAACAGTGGAATTTACTTAAAATTCACATATTTTATTGGTATTGAGCTTTTGCATAGTTTCTCATTGCTTTCGTTTCGTTTGAAATCTGGTGGTCTCCAATTTAATATTAATTGCACACCCCCATTACAGTGATAGCATATGTAATAGTTCAATTAGTGTCGAATTCCACTCCCTGAGATGACGGGCTTTAGCCTGTTGCTTTTGAGGTTACTACTAATAAAATTTACTACTAATAAAATTGCAGGCGAGCCTTGACCTAGACAAACTCAAGCCAAGGTTCCTGCACTGAGGCCACTGGCGGGCCCATTGTGCCATTCCTGCTACCTAGACATCCATGAAGCCGAGCTCTTCAATAAAGGCCACAACATTTTTCAGTGGATGCCTGCTTGTGTCTCCAGGGGCCATAACAGGGACTCCGAAGACTCGCCTGCCTTAGTGTACAGCCCAGTGTGGACACTCTAAGAGAACATGCCGCAACCCCTACATAGGGAACTTTTCTCTACTCCTAGGTTGTAGAGGTGCTTCCTCACACAGTAGTGCCCTGTTAGGAGTCCTGCTATCTTCCTCAACCTACTACTTTGTAGTTCAATAGCTGCCCTAGCGTGTACATCAGTCCATCCCTTTTGAGGTTACAAACTGAGAACGTTTTGATTGTTGAAATCGGTCATTTACTTTTTGAATAATCTACTGCTAAAATATAAATATAACTCTACTATTTTATTGAAACTATATTTAATTGATATCTGACACAATTGAAACCGATATTCACGGGGTGGTAGGAGTGAACAAAAAAGTTGAGCACTCATTATCAAAATAATACTCGTACAGTTGCTAGAGTATCTCACCTTGCACTGGACTATTTGCGGCATCTTTAGTGCTGTAACGAAAGGAGTCGATATATATAATTTACATCTAGATTATGACGGGCAAATCCCAAATACCACAATCTGCTTACTCCAATTCACTATTCTGTATGCATAATAAGATTTAAAATATTAACGGAAAACTCCATTTCTGCGCTTTTAGTTTCAATATTGTTCAAATCGCTAACGATTCTCTCAACTGAAGCGTTTGATAAATATAGAACAAGAGAATACTGAGTTCAATGAGACTGTTTTGTGATTTGTGCGTGGTAACTTAGGTAGGTAGTTTAGTTGTGTTAGTCTCTCTTTTTCCAATTTGCAATTGTCTAAAAGCAGACTCTAGCAAACAAAAAAAGGAAATGAATGACTATAGTCACAAGTTTTTAAAATTATGTTTTGTTTTTGTGGAATTTCTCTTAAATTGGCAGCACCGACTAGTAATATAGGCTTTAAACCACTTGCGACACTGCGCAGTCCACATAAATCCGAGCTTATAACTTTAATTTTGAATAAAAGGAATGGGTGACAGGTTTGGAGGAATATTTCCATTTAAGATCAATCTGCACAAGGAAGTTGATACTCTGTAAGTCTATATACATCCTCAGGACACACAAATGCAGCTCCTAAGGTCTACAGAGTCCGTACTGAAAGGTATATTACATTCCTAAAGCTCAACTATTACTCTTACTGGTCTGGTGGACAAGCCACACTTCCTCGATGCCTTAGAGCGCTTTCAGACGAGACACTTTGTGGCGGGCTTCTAGTGTCTGAAAAGAATCGCGCGGCTAAAAATATATTAATATAAATAGACGCATTCACACGAGATACAGGTAAGGCATAATGTTTTCTTCACCGCGCGATTATTTTCAAACACTACAGACAATTTGTGGCCGGCTACTAGTGTCTGAAATCTGTCTCGTGTGAATGCGTCTATTTATATTATTGTATTCTTGGCTACGCGATTCTTTTCAGACATTACCTAGTAGGCCGGCCACAAAGTGTCTCGTCTGAAAGCGCTCTTAACCATTCACAGACACTTGAAACCTCCGCTATGTTATTGAGCAGAAGGCTCAATTCGCTCTGCGCCAAAATATGCTTCAAAGTTTGCCAATTTTTCCAAGGTAGGTTCCACCAATCTTGATCCGAGGAGACTTTTCTTCCTTCTTCATAAGGGAATGGATGACAAAAGTGGGAATAATCCAAATCTCCTTTTGCTCCTCAGTTGCCTGACATTGGTTCAATCAACTAGCTTTTATTGTATGTAAGTGCAGCGTCTAGAGTGTATTATTTGTTGAATAAATTCGTTAGTTTTAAGATTATATTACGAATATGAGTTGAGCTCGCAAATGCTTTGATTTTGTTAAAATAACAACGTCTGCATTCACAAGTATTAATGTGAATTAATCTTCATTTTGCTCATTAGTGCGCTTTCAAGTGAAATAGGGTTTTTATTATTTGAAAGACAGAAGCACAGAATTTAATTAAATTTTCAAGGATACAAAATAATTCTTCATAATACTTTTATTATCAAAAGTGTCTTCAAAATACCTAGTTTACCTTTTTACTTAAATACAGAGCGAAATTTTGCTGCTTATTATTTTTATACAAGCTCCTAGATAGATACGTAATCTCCGAATGCCTCCCCAGATGTAGGTTTTATTAAATACGTTGCGTCGTAGTACGTTATTTAATACTACTAGCAATGCATTTGAGAATGTTGACTTCAATTATTTTCACGGAATAACAAATGTCTATAAGGCGTACACCGGATTGAATAATCGTGAATATTTCGGAAGCAAAAGCTCAATGGAAATGGTAATGGGAATATTGCTCTAGAGGGTGTTACAGTCCAAGATAATTTCTCAAAATACGATTCTTGTGCAATATTATTGATCAAAAGCATGATCTATAGTGAATAATTAGGTAAGTCTCTCGTCATTTTAAACTCTTGTCTCATATCGATCTGGTTCCATTTCAATATTGCAGCTTTCACTAAATTCCGGGAAAAGTAATTTCTTTGTTACCAACAGAACACAAGTTGACTGTGTACTTCAATAAACAACATAAATGGGTATATATCAATAATTTATATACAAAGTTAGTTTTTCTACAAATGACATTAAAAGCGGCCTCTTAATTACACTTGGCAGGCAGAAAAAGTTCACTTTCACTGCCTAGGCAGAAAAAGTTCGTTGCTAGGCAACCTTCTAAGTAATAATTTAAATCAATCTGGTTATTAAAATTGACAATGATATTAAGAAAACTCAAAATGATGCTGATGATAATAAACTGGTTTTATTGCGTGGAATTGGAACAAATTTGAAGAACAAATTACATGTTCCACGCGGCAGAAAAGCAGATTTAATGCCTTGGCAGCCGTGGCATTGAATCTTGTGCTTTTATGCCTAGTAAAACAAATTACTATTATCAACAATATAAACATCATAAAAAGTATAAAAAGTGAAAAAAAAGTAAAACTAAACTAAAAAGTATACTTTCATCAAATAAAAATGAAGTCCTTGGCTATCTAAAAGACATTGAAATCAAATAAATTTTTTTGAAAAACTGTTATAATTATTTATACCTTTTATTCTTATATAATGTTATTGTTAAATAGTAACTATTACTATGAAATTGTATTGTCTCCCCCGCTAATAACACATATAGAAGTTGATGCGGGGTAAATTACGTCATACGAATCACTAACCTAACCTCATAAATAAACTTGGCATCCACATTGAAAATTGCAGTAATTATTGTGAAATGTAAAACGATTGTCAATAATAGTTTCAAGGTCAAAGTATTGCTGCAATATATTGCAACGAGAGTTGCGAACTGTGAAGCTTGCTTTAGTGAGCCAAGCAAAACCAAGTCTCAGTTTTGTTCTTGTTTCTGGTCTTGGTTATTTATTATGTTACTTATCATATTCTGGAACATTTTCTTGGCTTTTATATAAGAAGAAGCCACGTGAAGTTTGCGAACTGTCTTGCGCAGAAACAAAAATCGGTCTTGTCGTAACCACCGTCTCATGCCATTGGCGTTACAAACGAATATCGCTAATCGTCAATTGAAAATATAAATATTTCAAAGATACTAAGTATTTTCATATACTAGTTTCTTTTTTATGTGAATATCTTGAAAAGCTTCAAATAATTCCTAAATATGTTTTATTTAAACTATACATATGATAAATACATTTTTATTAACTCTAAGAGTTCATCAATACCTCAAATGTGGTTAGAATCCAAATGAAGGGTTCAATGAAACTCAAAGTCAAACCACAATATATTTAATGTCCGCTGAGACTCAAAACTTGCAACTAGTTTCGGTAACAATTACCATCATCAGGCTGTATAAAATTTCACAACTGGAAGGGTAAGATCATCCATCACTGTCATCAGTCCATAAAGTAGTACTTTTAAAAAAAGTTAAATATTTAATAAATTGTGGAATGAAGAAACCTCAAACAAACTTAAGAGTAAGAAAAAGGGGGAGAAAGTTAAGAATTATGTATGTTTTCTCATGAGAAAACCTTAAACTTATTAAAACCTATGAAATAATGATTACTTAAATTGAAGTAGAAAGTAAGTTCAATTGAATGAAATTCTCAAACTTTAAAAATTAATTAAAGGGAGGAATTCCAATTACTTAATCACTCTTAAGTTTGTTTGATGTTATTTCATTCCACAATTTATTAAATATTTAACTTTTTTAAAAAGTACTACTTTATGGACTGATGACGGGGGCACAATAGATCTTTTAGGTCTCAGTGAATGTCACCCCAAAAATCACACATGGACTGATGACAGTGATGATCTTACCCTTCCAGTTGTGAAATTTTATACAGCCTGATGATGGTAATTGTTACCGAAACTAGTTGCAAGTTTTGAGTCCCAACGGACATTAAATATATTGTGGTTTGACTTTGAGTTTCATTGAACCCTTCACATTTTTATTATTCTAATTTTGTGTTAACCTTCAAAATGTGAAAGCGTTACGCTACCGATTTGAAGTTGAATTTCAATTCTATAATATGGCGCTGATTTTGACGCGCAAACGACTGGAACTTCAAGTGGGTTCTTCTTACGTGAAACGGAGTCTAGCTGAAAGATTACATTTTGATTCCGAGGAGAGAACAAACCACCCACGGACCTCGTAATTCTACAGACAAATCCCAACATTACATTTCTCGGTTGTTATTTCAATTATCCAAGTGATTGCTTGATGGCCGCCAGCCGTTAAAAAATCTTAACTTAACATTTTCAATTGTCATTTGAATAACGTTAAATAAGAGTATGAGATAACGAATGAATATTTTATTCAAATTATAACCAGTTTTATTGAATCAGCCTTCTCACTCACCTCTATCAGTTATTTTACAAGATGGAGGAAACATAATAGGGTACAAACATAAATTTTGCTATTGGTGGGAATTGACGCTTTATCAGGTCTCCTAACACCTTGCATGCCTATTTTAAAAAAAATATAAACTTTACTTTTAAAACGACTTAAAAAATCATAAAATTTGAAAGTTCGCCAAAACGCGCTTTACGTCATAAACATGGCTGCCCCATGGAGTGACGTCATTTGTTTACATTGTTATTCGTATATCACGCTCTGGGATTTTGTGACCTAATTTGTTTCTGAGAGCTTTAAAAATGGATAAATCCGAAAAAAAAACTTTGTATTCCAAGTATTGCAGTGTTCCAGTGTGTAAATCAACGTCTATTAAAACTCCAGACAAAATATTGGTTACTTTACCTGGTGGCGCAAGCAAAAATACACTTAAGAGAAGGGCATTACTTTTGTTTGTGAAGACCATTTTAATGTAAGTACCTACTTCTATGCTGGTGATTTTTATTCTCAAACAGTTTGAGGTTATAAACCTCTATGTCTAGGAATCAACCATAAAAACATCATTTTCTTACGACCACACATCGAAATATGGTTGGTATATATTATATAAATGAAACATAGTTTAAATCGTACTTACGATAATGCTTTAACTCCTCTTATTTCCTCTGCATTAAAGCAGCTGTTTGACTTCATAAATTCAAGCAGCATAAATGAGTCTACTTTGGGCAAGTTATCAGTTTGTGCTTTTACAAAACCTTCACTAGCCATATCTTTACTCACAAAATATGAAATAATCGTTACTGAACACTGAACTGGTAAATAAAATATATTCTTCCAAAAGTTTTGAAATATCCTCGGAAATATCAAATATTTATGTCCACTTTCCACTTTACGTTGACTTTTAGAAATAAAAAAAAGCAAACACAAACACGCAATGGTCTCAAACAAACATACAAATGATATTTTTACGTCGATGGAGCAATTAATAGTTGATTAAAATACAATATAAACAGACAACTACAAATAACATTATGCAACACCGCCACACGAGATATGACATCACACGTATCATTGGTAGCGTTCAGAAATCCTCGGGTTGTGGTCGGAAAGTGCAATGAAATTTGAATTTTATTTCAAAATTTGGGAGTAATTTCCAATGGAAACTGGTTTATTTCCTATTATTAGTAATTTTTGATATCATATTTACTATTATAAATTAATATCCAAGCAAAATATAAAATATGCCTGTAATATCCATAGCCAATATAGTTAAAAACCATTTGTAAAAAATATAGATAATATATCATTTATAAAACAGCGGAAATATAAAAACGAGCAATTTATTTCGTAAAATGCTAAATGCTTCATTTCGCGACATTTTTAGTGACAACTGAGCCCAGTTTCCCCCATTCGATTTATTTTTTGTCCGTTATTACAACTAATCCATAGAGGAGAAAAATTCAACCGATGTCAGTAGATATACGATTTTATTATACTAATGTTGGACGAGTAGTAGGGTTGAATAGAATGTCTGACGTTTATTACCAATAAAGATTGATATATTATCTATGCTCTAAATCTATAACATTATATTATTTATGTTTTAGGGGACTTGGTTGCGGCTAATTTGATCTGATGGAGCTGAAACGTTGAAAAAGGATGTTTTGATATAATGGCACTTGAATTGCCATTTTTTCAGGCAGTTTGTTGAACATGACTTGGGATTCATAATATCGATACAATATTTTTTTAATTTAACACATACAGGGAGCGCTACTTCATCACTTCAATGTTTGAGCTGAATAAAATTTGAGTTATGAGAGCTTTGTCATCAATTATTTGTGGTTAAACTATAGTAATAATAATAATAATAATTTATTCATCATTTGATCTAAAATACAGTCATAAAATGATACATAGATGTACCTAGTGAATGAAAAAGAATAACTAACGAGGTAAATTACCTGTATGTAAGTACAATAAAATATAATAATAAAATATATAATTACAAAGTTATTGTTTTCTATGGAAATACAATTAAAATTATACAGATATAAATTAGCTTCACGCGACAATTTCCCAATATTTTTACATCATATATATTAACCTAGTAAATTTTGTATTTTTTGCCTTGATAATTTTGTTAGTAACTTTTCGAGCTCTTTTTTGATATTTTTGTCATTTACCTCGCAGCTTTGTTGTTGAAAAAAGGAATTCAAAACTTTTGGTCCAAGGTAAGCAAATCCTCTTTGTCCCACAGATTTTAACATTAAAGGTAAAACATAGATACTCTGCTGTCTCCTAATATATGAATGATTGCCAGTTGAAAGTAATGTACGGTTTAAAAATTGGTATTTACATATCTGAAAGAAAAATAGTTGACGACAATCAAAAACTTCTGTTTCTTTGTATAATTGATCAGTAGAATACATTCTGTTTCTACCGAGAATTATTTTTAAAAACCTTCGTTGAAGAACCTCAAGCGGGTTCAAGTAAGTTCTACATACGCCACCCCAACCTATGATTCCGTATCTTAGGTGAGACTCTACTAGACTTTTGTATACTATAATTTTTTGCTTTAAATCAAGAATATCTGAGAACTGTCTAAATCTATGAAGTATTGTTCTAAGTTTTTTCAATAAATAATCAATATGAGCATTCCATTTCAGACTACTATCAATAATTATCCCTAGATATTTAATTTTTATCGTTGGATCAATTTTTATGTTATTTTGGATAATTAGGTCGAAAGCTGGGAGAGAAATTTCTTGGGAACTAAAAGGTACCTATGTAAAATGTTTTTCCGAAGTTTATGGATAGGAGTCTGTCGTCAAACCATCCCTTGAGTTTTTCTGAATGTTTTTCGACCTTAGTTTTTAATTTAAACCAGTTATCATCGCTATAAAATATGACAGTGTCATCAGCAAAACTTATTATTTTATTATTTTCTTTTAATAAAAACAGATTATTTAGGTAGGTATATGATAAACAACAAAGGTCCCAGCACTGTTACTTGAGGAACTCCACAAATAACTGTTATCTCTTCACTCTCTTAATTGATTACTCTTACTTTTTGTTTCCGATTTTGTAAATAACTTGCAAACAAATCATGTGCGGTACCTCGTACGTCCATATTTTCCTTTGTTTCTAATAACAGAGAGTGATCTCAGTGTCAAAAACCTTCGTTAGGTCAATAAATACTCCTATGGATGGTTTCCCTTCATCAATTGCTTCATATATTGTTAGTTAAGTCGAATAATATAGCATCTTGTGTTGGATATTTCAGTAAATCAATATATAACTTAAAAGTAGAAAATTCGTTAAAATGCAGTTAAATTGAATAATGTGAATCAGCTATAGATGCTGGCTAAGTGGCATAAATTTTTGTTTTCAGATATCCCTGAGGAAAAAGTTGAGGAAGGTTAAATCGGGTGACTTAGGTGGCCATTCCACCATCGGACCTCGTCTACCCATCCACCGAGCAGTAAATGATTTTTGATAAGCATGTTTAACGTTGTAATACAATGTATTACATTGGTAAAAATTACAGTATGGAGTAATGTGAAGATTTTGTCACCTAGAAGATGGAACTGCAGAGCATATCCTAAGCCAGTGCAACTGTCTGGTGAGTGTGGTTTCTTATAGGTGGTGGAAGGGAGGAATACAACGACAAGAAAGTAGATGGTTTAATCTTGAGACTGATTGGCTACATAAAAAGAGTTGCGCTGTTGAATGAAATCTAGATTTAAATGACAATAGATATGAAATGGATCTGGAAGGGTAGCGGTGGAATAAGCCGATTAGACACATCATCAAATATAATCTTATTCTGAAAATAATCTCGTGTAGTGTTCTATATTATATTAAAGCCAATCCGAGACAATAAATATGGTATCCCGGAGATATTTTGTTTGCCACAACTGAAATCTAATATTTAGTGAAAGGATCCAGAGTAACTAAAAACATAACATCGAAAACGTTGTTGAAAAACATCCAATTCCATTTAGGAATATCCTTGTTTCAGTAACACGAGACGATGATAGGTTGGAGTAATAAAATTCTCTCCGAAAATGGAATTAGTTTTTGATGAATTATAGACTGAGAACGATCTACTAACGGAAAGCAAGAACGCCAGGAAATAATTAGAACCCTACGGGCTATCATTTCCGCCTCTTCTGCTTATTAAGCTACGGCGCCTATTACCAACATCCTTATATATTCAGTTATAAATTTCATTTTAGGTTGGGTACCTAGTTTGGATAAACTCGGATTTTCCATTACCAAGGGAATTGGTGCAAGAAAAAGTTTAATGGATCACTGTACTCGTCGTCGACGCGCTGGCAATTCTTAGTTTTGAAGCTCATTTAAATGAGCTTCAAAACTAAGAAAAGAAAGAAAAATCTCAGTAATAATTATCGAATGTTTGTTAATGTCAAATTTGTTCATAATTACGTATTGATATTTATAAATGAAAAAGCTTATTTATTATAATCATTACCGATGATTTGTTCCATTAATAAATAATGGAGGATTTGTTTCTGCTATGATTGTTAATTTTGAATGAAATGTTTTAATAATAAACAAATCATCTAATACGCCAACTTCGCGATGATAATTACTAAGTTTAAATAATAATAATTATAACTTGCTTTGTGTGATGCAGCTTCCCTTATCCCTTTTAGATTTGCACGTGTGCTATGTATCCTCGTATATAATAATTTTTTCCTCTGTTTCAGTATTCGATTATAACAATATTCCTAATTGATGTTTTTTATTAGTGAAACAAAACATTTTAAAATGCTGTGTGGTTGTTCTCTTCGCTGGAAGTTTCAGCAGTATTCAAATGTTATTTTTGATAATTAATTAAATAGAGAAAGAAATGGTGTCCGTAGTATTCTCTAAATTGCACCTAGTGTTGAGCAGAGCAAGACCAAGTCTCGGATAGTCTTTGTCTTGTTCTTGCTGATTCGGCCTTGGTCTTGCCCAAATCGTCCGGTCTAAAATTCTCCAACAGCCAGACTACGTAAGGACAATTTGTTAAACAAATTTTGTTTTAGTGGCAAAACTACTTTCTTTCTTAACCTACGGGCGTCTCGCGACATTAATAATTTGGCTGGATCTTCAAATTCACAATCGTGCGACGTTGCCGGTTCCCTTGTCGTACAAATTATTTGATATTTTCTCAAGAAGGGGGAGGAACTAAACCACGATTCTTAAAATACTCACATTTTTCCTTCCCTTCCTAGAACCGACTAGGACCCATCAACAGTCAGAAATATTTATAGTGAAATTGAAAACAACAAGCAACATCACGAACTGACAAGACAACTTAGACAAGTGACAACGTCACAGGATAGGAACATGTGAATTTAAATATCTCAATGTGCGCAAGTGCGTGACAGCCAAGCTAATAGGTCTGTTCGTAGAGCAGTCACAAACGGTTGGAAACTGGACGACTCATGCGCAGAGTCTGTTTGACGACGATTTTCATTCACTGCGAATTCTATAGTGCGCAGAGTCCCAGACATTGTATCGTATTTGATAAATCAGTTTCACTTCATTTTAATACGAAGTAGAAGCTTGGCGTACCGTCTTCGTCGCCCATTATGCTACCAGGTGCAAAGAACGATCTGTTGTCTGGAAACACTTCACAGAGAAGATTCATTACATGTATAATATTTGTGAAAAATAAATTGATCAATGCGAATACATTTATCAGTATTTGAGGAGAATGATCCACCTCATGACAACGACGACGACACTAAAGATGAAATTAATATGAAAGAAGAATAAAATTATTATTTATGTTGTCTGAATGCTGATTATCTGCATAGCACAGGCGAATTTTCAAGTACTATAGTGGTTGTGTCGGATAATTTAATAATTTTGAGTATTCAAGAACTTTTTCTCTTGAGATGTCTCATCACTAGTATCTTCATATCAATTCCTAATGGAAATCTCCGAAACAAGTAGTTCCTTCAGTTCTATTTCTTGGAGAAATAGACAGTTTTCAGTTGAGGTAAATATCTTCTATCCAACATCGGGTGCTGTGCCATAGTTATGTATTGCTATGAGCTACGCATGTATGTGGATTTAAGCTTCTTCCATCTAGCCCCACTAGCTCTTGGCAATAGCAGAATCTTTTTATATCGGCAATGCCAATTTCTTCCTAAATTACGTTGGTGCTTTGTCAAGTAATCTGCTATTGCATTTGATTTTATTTTAGTGGATCCTGGAACTAACAGGAAGTGGCTATGTCGTTTTCACCTGGTTCATTAAGTTTTCCATGCATATCATTTTGAAAAGGGCTGAGTACACAAGAACTCAAAGTGTTAATGGCTGCTTGACTATCTGTGTATTTTATCAATATTGAACATCAGTATATTATCTGGAAGATTCTTGGAGTTTTCACCAATCTTTGGTTGCTAGCTCGTACACTTAAATCTATGGCTTCTGTATACCATGACAACCAAAGACATACGTGTCAAGTCCAGTAATTGTGTTGGGTTCCCATTCCTTCTTGTTACTGTATTCTTATTTTAAATTCTCCAAAACGTTATTCAGCTAGCATATCCCAGGATATAAATTCTTCTTCACTTTGTCTGTTTCTTGTTCTTGCTTCAACAGTCTCCACGTTGCGTGGAGTTGATAACCACTTCCATGGCAGCCGTTGGGTATGTTATCATTGCTCATTACTGGTTTGTCTTCATCGTCAATAATATCTGAAAATGGTAAAAGCGAAGCCAGCCCAATAATCGAACCCAACGGACTCTACCATTTTTTCGCAGAATATAATATAATAATCAATATAATTAAATTTTCAATCCACATTCCTAATTCTAATAACTATTTTTGACGAAATACACATTTTCTTGAGAAATATTCTCAATATTATCTCATTTTGACCCAGTCTCGCAATGGAAAGTTTTGTGATCTCCCCTCGTTGGATGAACGAATCCCTATACAGCAGTGATAATCTCCCCTATTTATATTGTTCACACGATTCAACGGAAATAGGGTGAGTATGTTGAAGTGTATTTAATGCGTTTTGGCAAAAATTTCATGAACCTAAAAGCCAAAATAATTGAATAATGACAAAGGGTCAAGTACAAACAAATATTTATTCGACCTTGGAGACTTCCTTTTTTTCTGATTGAGATGCTTTAGTTGAAATAGGAACAAAAATTGTGAGGGGTGGTAATGTCAAGTAATGTGTATGTCATTTTTATTACAGAGGGTGGACAAAAGGGAACGAAATTGGAATATATGCAATAAATTTTTAGACAAAGAATAATTCTTGTCAATTTTTGATTCCAGTAAGATATTTTCCTTAGCAGCTGCTCAAAACAAAGTCTGGCATAGCGAAATTTTCCAATCGAAGAATCTCCTGTAACCAATTTTAAAATATTGTATGGCAACATAACTCTTCTTGTTTTTAACTGAATAACAAAGTCAGAGATATCAACATCAACTAAGAGGATTTGTTCTACGAAATGTATTTGCACTCTTTCTAGTGCATCTGAATAACAAGGACCCCAAACAGAGACACATAATGCTCAACGGTAAAGATTAAAAAAAATTTGATTCTAGGGTACCACCTGTCAATTTTTGCCTTACACTGTGTATACTAGAGAGTTATTGGAACTTTTATAAGGTCAAGCAGTAATAGTGCTGCCCCTATAGTGATATATACGCATGCGCATTTGATGTTTTAAATAAGGGAAACATTCTTAAGGTTAGTGCTTGTTCTTATTTGTGCGCGATTACTGCAGTGCACTATCCCGACATTATTTTGTGTTTCATATTAGGCCAAGAGCCGGGTATTTTTGGTTAAAAATTTACGGGAACAGGTATTTTTTCCATTGTATATTTTCAGGGGTGTCCCCTGAATGTAAATCCAAGTTGGCGTCATGAGGGGGGCTTCACTTCAGCCGCCATCTTGAAAAACACGTTTTATCAAATATCTCGCGAACTGCGCATCGTACGACAAAAAATGTAGTGATCATTATTGTGTCACGCTGTGTCACACTTTCTGTTACCCCGTATCAATATTACGTCACAAAATCCAAATGCTCCCCTCCTAAAAAAAATTGATTGAATGTACATACATTCATAAGTTTAAAAATCTGTATAATTTACTAATACGAAATGAGTGACTTCTATCATGACAAAAATTTAAAAAAAATTATTGAGAGAAATACCCTAGTAAAATTTTTTGAAGTCGCGAACGTCACGTTGCCTTTCGACCACCGGTCCCCTTTGTCACATCTTGTCACACTCACCAAGACCCCTCCACCCCCTTGTGTGCGAAAGTATTTTATGAACGGCCCCTAACCCGTTTCAATTGTTGCAAATTTTGGTGTATATCCGTCAGCACTTTATTTTTGTTGTCGAAATCACTAAAAGAAAAAGAAGTGTGTAGAATACTGAGCTAACAACCAAGAGGTCCTAGGTTCGAAACCCGTTTTGGACCTGAGTTTTTCCCCTTTCTCAAAAAAGTATTTACATGTGCTTATAAATCAAATAAGAACCGAGAGAAAGCTAGACGCAATATAATATATTGGATAGAACAGAATTATAACACACAATTCGAAAAATATATATAATTTCCTGAATATCTGGCCACATGTAGTTACTGCGCATGCTTGCAGCCCTGTGACCGGTACGCTTAACGCTAAGTCACAAACAGGCGAGGGAACAACCCTAGCGCAAGATGAATATACAGCATTATAATCTCGTTATAATCCCATTTACAGCGTAATAGCTCCTAAACTATAAATGCTACGGGAAAAAGTTTCCAATGAGATTTATAGATAATTTTATGCTCTACAATTCAGTTACCGCCATTTTCAATTTATCATTGACCATTCACTAAATATTGAGCAGAAACTATATTGAAAAAGTTTGGAGCGCTATAATGAAAAACCTATGCGTTATACAAAAAAAAAGTTCCAGATAAAAAAGATGGCAAATAGTATTATCTACAATAATGATATCCACAATTTTTATCGTACAATGCGCGGTTTACGAGATATTTGATAAAACGTGTTTTTCAAGATGGTAGCCGAAGTGAAGCCCCCCTCATGACGCCATCTTGGATTTACATTCAGGGGACACCTCTGATTATAATCAAAGGAAAAAATACCTGTTCCCGTACATTTTTTTCTGTACCCACTTTTTTGGCTGTGGCTCTTGGACTATTTTCATATGTCACAATTTGTAGGTGATCTGTGTCATCTGTGACACAACTGGACTGGACACAACCTAACTTTTAATAATAGATTTTAATAGATTAAATGAATAAATAATAATAAATATTCTCCAATGGAAATAAAAACGTATGTACTTACAAAAAAAGGAAGGTTACATTTTTAAAAAACCCATCTTAATATAATGTCATTATAGAGTTTCATGTTCCAATAACTCCAAATTTTAAGTGTTTTAAGGTCGAGCACTATTTATTTAAGGTCATCACAATTACTGCAAGGCAGTAAATTCGTGTTTCCAATAACTCTCTAATGTGTATACTAATTTTTTATATTCTACAGATCAGTAAAATGATATTTGATGAATGAAAAAATGTTTATTCCAATGATTTTTATCTATTGAAATACGCAGTTAACAATGACTAAGTGCGGTTTCTCAAATTAACCAATTCAACGGATTTGTTTTGAAAATAATCCTCGATCATTCAGGATAATCTTGTGAAACATGTTGACAGTAAGCGAGGATAATGTTTTGATAGTCCATCCACATAAACAACCCTCAAAACGTTCATACAGTTTATTTACATTTTATTATTGAATGCGGAAGGCAATTGTTTTCTGCTATATTGAAGGAGGTAAAAGTGGGTGGACGATTTTGGGAAGAGTCGTCATGTTTATTCAAGCTTATATTATTTAGTTTGCAGTCGAGTATATCCAATTAGTATATCTTTAAACTTAACCATGGAACAAGGTGTTTCTTAAGGCTGCAACGGAATGCGTCCCCAACGTTTCGGCCCCGTGAAACGTGAAGTTTCACAGTCGCCTTTTGTTATTCCTCCGGTTGCTTTGCCGTATCGTATAACCAGGGACTTGATGTTAATTATTGTCACATATATCGTCCTAAGTGGAGGTGGTTAACTGTGAATCGAAAACAGCCATCTTTCTTTCCGATCTAAGTTGTCTATAAGAACAGACGTTAGCATTTCAACCGCTGTGGGATATATCTGCTAATATCATACTAAATTTTTAAGATCCAGATTATTTTTTCACTTATGATATTCCTACAGGTAAGATTCTATATTTCCATTCTAATAGTTTTACTGTTTAATAACGGATTTTGTATAAAATATCTGTGGAATTTATTCAACATTTTAGGACATGTGACCTCGTGTTACCTTCACATTCCCTGAATTATTTCCTTCCCTTTCTTGAACAATTCTTCATATTTTTTTCTCCTTTCTTGAACAATTCTCTGGTGAAGTTATTTTATTAGTAATACTTCAGCTAATTTCATGAGCTCTAAGAAAACGAAAAAAAATGTACTTCTTCTTAAAGATAAATTAACTTTACAAAGAGTTGATGATGTAATCATTGTAATATTGATTTTAATTTATTATGTATTATTTTAGCGGTTGGCTTTATAGATTTTTTGGACAAAAAAAAAATTCGTTAAAAAAGAAACTAAAACAAGTATCTTGAAATTGATACCTACCTTTAAACCGATTTTATGGTTTCATAAGAACTGATGGACTTCGAGGCATACCTCCACTGCTGAGGGAATATTATTTTGGCCTGATACCCAAGAAGGCAGGGAGGCTCCCAAACTAGTACTTCCGTTAAGATAAGTACCTTTATATCTTCTCTATGTTCCTTGTGGTATATTATTCATTCAGCCGAATGTAGTCAAATTTGGTTACCAATGTTAGAAAGAGAAATTTCCAATAATCAATTACCTGCATTATCAGGATAGCATCATAAGTTTCTATCCAGGTTTTCTTATGATTTATCATTGGAATAGTTGTTGATCGATACACATTTCAATACACAAAATCACAAAACTAAGTATACATATTTCAAAAACTTAAATATTCATACACAAAAAAACTATCAAGAAACGCGTTTTATTAACAACATTTCCAATATAAGCGAAAAAAACGCGCTATCCCAATAAAAACCGTTCCTGGAACGTGCACTTCACTGGATTCCATTTCTAGTAGACTATCATATCGTTGGAATGTCATAAAATGAAATATTTCATTTCACATTTTGCCACAGATATGATCTACTATGAATGGACCTTAATAAAAATTTGATAACAAAATTTTGCAGTCTTAAACTTCAAAACAATTTTTGATTGTCTAGTTGTCAAATTTTTTCTGTTGTGTCAGTTAGGGATCAAAAAATTAATTTCTACTTATTTTTTCTTGACAACGGTAGCTGGAACGCTACCGAAACGTTGAAATAAAGAATTTAAAAATATTGTAGTTTAATTTCCCAAGAAATTAAAAAAAATACCTTTATATTCAAAGAAGTTTTCAACCAAGGTCAACCTTTCAAGCTTAAAATTCTTATTTCGCATCATTTGTAAATCTAAACGGCTTCACCCACTGTAATTCTTATTTCATATAATTTGTAAACTTAAGGGCTTCACCCACTGACATTGTTAATATATATTTTTTGAGAATAGATTTAACATAAATTTCATATTTCTACAATTAGAAACTAACTAAATCCATATTTATTGTTATTGCTTAACTTGTGGAATTTTATTTCAACTTCCTTCCTACTGAATTTATAGACACACAGTTCAAATTATCAAATAGTGGATTATATAGTGAATGCTTAACTAACAGGACAAAACTATATATTCATAGTTTCGGGGTTAACCTATTCTTTTTATAAAAAAGAAAGAAAACCACGTGGCGCTCAACTTTATTAACTACTTTCTTTTAAGCTATAGTTTTGTTGTTGTTTAAGTTCGGCGAAAACCACCCCTGAGAATCATTTTTGAATACAAATATTTTTTTCAATAAATTTCATATCACTTTTCATTCAGCACCAAGTAAAAGTTACGTTTCATTTGACACCCAACAATAGAATAGTTATGTACGTTACACCCGCCGAGGTTCACCACTAATTAAAATAGTAAATTTCATTTTATGTAACTGTACATTTTGAAATTACATACATACTAGGATATTATTCCAGATATTGAGCCTTATCTGATGTTGGAGAATATTTTGACGAGAGACTATTGAGCAAATGATTTTCCACATTAGCTGGCAAAATTATTTTGTCCTTTTATCTGTCGAAAACGTTTTCAATGTTTTTAAAATTCGTTATGAAATGAGAGAACTTCTTCTTTTTAACCTCCAATGTTAGAAGGTTATAAGAAGATTAGATACGAATGATAAATGAAATACTGCTTTGTTCTCAGTAAACCCTTTCATCGGGTATTTATGGCGTGATATTTATTGAAACTTCAATGAGATGGTTATAATACGGCTATGGTCGAGTTCCGTAAAACTACCCCGAAAGAGGGATTATCGTATAACTCCCTTTTCAGTCGTGACGCGATCGAGTGTGGAGAGCGGAAGAAATGTGATATAGTAGAACTTGCACTATTGGCAACACTGTTAACGTTGCAAAGAATGTTGCTGGACATTCACATGCAGCAAGACCTGCAGCAATTAGGCAATCCAGTAACCTGTCAAATGAAATTCAATAGGGTGACACAGGTCAAACAAATGTGATTTAATACATTGTAGACCGTGGATTTTGGTATACATAAGTGTTTATTTTGGAGAAAGGTGCTTTTATTTTGCTTTGGTTTCTCTATACTAATAATATACAATAAAAAGTTCAGTTTTATAAAACTTTTAAGCTGGGTATATCAATTTAGGACCAACTTTTGGTTGTGTACCTATATAAGAACATTATTCTTTTGTTAGTGGTTTTTAGACTATCAAGAATTATTATTTAATATTCACGGGTAAGTACATACTGACTAAAACATATACAATACTATAATGAAAGTGAAACTTTTATGAAATTGCTGGCATTAAAATTTCACTCGCTTGAATTGGAAGATATCACCTGCAGTATTCAACTTTTATGCTTACGGATTGCAGGAGTGAAACACCTACTTCAAAATGCCAACAACTTGTATTGTAGTCGGTTGTGGGAGCCGTTCAAACCGAGACCAAGTAAGCTTTTTTAAGATTTAAAGAATACATTTTTGGTGCCCAAGAATGAATTAAGTAAGAAGCTTAGAGAAATGTGGTTAGCAGCAATCAATGGAGATGATTTAACAGAATCAAAAATCAAATATCAGGCTGTATGTAGCAGGCATTTTGTCCAGTTTTGTTCAATAACAATATTTATAAAAACTTAAAAAAGTGATAAATATTCTAAATAAAAAATACTAATCAAATGAACAATATACTAAATACTAATATTATACTAAATTGAAGCAAAATATACTAATAAATTCGACTAAAAAGTATTGAGCACTTTTTATGACTGAATGGACAATACAAAACTAACCTCTGTCTAAATTGTTTGCCCTGCACGGCCATATTAGGTCACGTGATCTGGATTGCCTAATTTGAGTTGTATCAGAAATAGAAGAAAAGAGCTCAAAAAAAACGAAGGAATCCGAAACAGATAGAGGAAAGTGCTTTAAAAAATGTACATGCAAATGTGTTGACATTTCTCCCCAAGAAAGATTTTCTAAGAAAGGTTATGAAGAGAAAACGATAAGATGAACGCATGCCCCCAGTGTCTAGGGACTTGGAAGCTTAATAATTATACTCCAGGTTGTATTACCGAGCATGTTACGATATGTTAGGGATTCGCATTTACCATATTTAGGTTTTTTGTAATTTCTTTCATCTTTATCATTTTCCAAAGAACACACGTTAGGTCGATATATGAAAAAATAGAAAAGATGAATAAGATTGGATAGAAAAATATCGTTTATCTTAAATCAAAAATATTCATATCCTTTGCATTAATTGATCATTTCAGTAGTTCCATAAAGACCGCAAGTGGAATATAAAAATAAAAGTAAATAAAAAAGAAGCTAATGAAGCAGTCGGAGAAATAATTAAGAGGAGACAATTTAATAACGGTGGAGACGGAACCGAGAGAGTTTTTCCAGATATTTTGGAACGCCTGAACAATGTTTGCTCATTAGCTTTTCTAAAAAAGTTAATGAACAATTTTTAAGTGGAAATGCTAGGGATTCGATAAAAAAGAAATATTGGAAAAAAGGATTCATCTCACTGAGAGAAATTAAGATTAGTTAGCTGGTATTTTTGTATTTGAATAGGAAAAATATTTCAATATTATTTTAATAATAGATATCGAAGAATAAAATACTTAATAGTATAACGACTCACAAAGGTTATGGAAAAAACAATAAGGTACAGCATCTATTGTAGACCGATTAAGGGGTATTTGCGCCTCATTAGTACAAGGTAGATATTCTCCGTTCAGGAGCGCTGAAAGCGTAATCCCGGACTGAAGATGACATTGAAATTACAATCAATACATTTCCCCAAGTGAAGGACATGTTAAAGTCGTGACAACAGTGACATCCTCACCTACAACCGCAAACCAAAACTCTAGATTGACACCACCTCATCGGTTTGTATGCTCAATTACATTTTACTGTTTATTTTCGTATTTAGTGAAGCGTGCTATTGTAGAATGCAACAATAATTCAATATCTAGCATTTACATGTGAAAACCATCAATTGATAATGAATGAAAGGTTTTGTCCTCATTATTTTACCAGTGAGTAGAGGAAGGGTTATCATCTCAACGCCATGCACCTATTGCGACTCGCGTATTCATACAGTATTTGAATGAAATGTGAAACTAAGTGAATAATTTCATATTTATCAAATTTGTAGATGAGTGCACAATAAGAGAGTGATTTGGTTTTTGATAATAATTTTTTTTTCATTGATGAGACGCATTTACTGTAAGGTTATCAGTCTACCATACCAATTCAATATTTCTGAGTGGGCGGAATATATTTTTTTTCTTCCAAAAGATGATATAGCTTTGTTTAATACTACCATCAGTAGCTAGGCAAAGACTAGTATCATTTGCTGATGTTGGTTGAGAGTTTGGGTAATCTAAAAGTGTTTGATCAGTTGTTAGAATGTCAGTACATATTTTATCTTCTTTCAATTTTAAAGAATTAATTCGCGAGCTATCCTGCTATGAATCGTTTTTTATAATGTGTTCTCTGTGCTCCAGTTATTTAATCATTCCATATTCTTACACACGTTCCAGCCCCTATTATATTTGTACTTTGCTCTCACTCTAGCCTCAGCTCTCAGCCTATTTTACTGTGGCCTTTTCAGAGCTAACGTTGACTTTTGGATCTAGAGTACATTCTCCAGTTCGACTCCTTTCAGGCAAACAATCAGCAGCATGGAGACTAAGCCTTTCATGTCGTTTCTCACCGGTCGCTTGTCTGCATAAGGAAGTCACTGAAGACCTGAAAGATTGTGTCCCACTTGTCTTCCTACTACTACTACCTATTTCATGAGAAAATGTAAGGATATCTGCAGACTTCAGTTTGGGTGTGTGACTTTGCTCTATTCAGTAGCATTCCCCTAGGTATTGTACCCTGAGATTCTGTATTGCTATGCACGCCTTAAGCATCTTCTTCCAAACCACATTCTTTTCGCAGTCTCACTCTGGCTTAGGTATCCATTTGTTTTCACCAGGTTATAGTTTTCCACAAGTATGTTTGATTGTCTCAGCCCTATAAGATCTTAACAATGGTCAGATCTCACTCTCACATCATCTCCTACTTTAGTCGCTTCCTTTGTAGGTACGCAGAGAGATAGGTTGGAAGAGTGGGGCAACCCCTGAGCACCTTATCCTCATTAAGCCCATTGTGTATGTGTATGTGTATGTATGTGTATGTATGTATGTATGTATGTATGTGTGTGTTTTGGGCTGACATTCACTGAGACCTAAAAAATCTATTGTGCCCCCTTACTTCTACTCAGTTTCTGAAAAGAGTCTCAAAAACTAGTAGTTCCTTTAATCCTATTTCCCGGAGGAGTTTTAGGATGTCTGCAGGCTTCAACTTAGGCAAATGTTCCTCTTCTATCCAGTAATCTCCTAGGTGCTGTGCAGTTGGAAAGTATGTGGATGGAGGTTTCTTCTTCCATTCCACAAAATCTGCATTCTTCTTCCTTCACTATTTTGAGCTTTTTCAGGTGCCCATTCAGGCAACAATGTCCCGTTAGGATCCCCTCTTAGCGCAGTTTCACTTTGACTTATGCATTCTTTTGATCTCAACAGGTTGTAGTCACCCAGAAGAGTCTTTGATTGTATAAGCCCTACTAGATCTTTCCAATGGTCAGATCTTCTCTTTTTTTCGGCTTTACTTATTTCTTCCATTATTACATTGGGGCTGATTCCGCAAAAGGGTTCAGGCCCCCAGAAAGATATTTCAGTCCCCCTCTTTGTTAGTTCATCTGCTATTTCATTTCCTTTTATTCCAGAGTGTGTCCTGGATTCCATAGTGAGGTGACTATGTTGTTCTCGCGTAGTTCATTGAGTTTGTCTAGGCATTCCCTTACCATTTTGGAACTGATTACACAAGAGCTCAGTGCCTTAATGGCTGCTTGACTATCCGACATTATGATAATCCTTTGTCTTCTGTATCCTTTATCAATATTGAACTGGGCGCACTTGCTTATGGCGTGGATTTTCGCTTGAAAGATACTTGGGGTTTTTCCCAAGCTTTCAGAGTGTTTGGTTCCTGGCCCGAACACTCCTATTCCAGTTCCTTCTATTGCTTTTGACACGTCTGTGTACCATTGAATGGCATTATTTCCAAGTCTGGTAATGGTATTTGGATCCCATTCCTTCTTGTTGCTCATTTCCGTAACGAATTTCTTTGGAAAGTTATACTTTTTCATCATACCGTCTTGTGGCATGTCCCAGGTTGTCTGATTTTTAAGAAGTGAGGAGGTGGTTTTTTTGTTAATGATTCCCTCTCTACTTAGTCTGTATCTTGTTTTTTCTGCAACACTTTCCACCACCATATGTAGAGGGGTTAGGTTGAGAATCACTTCCATGGCTGCCATTGGGCATGTTCTCATTGCTCCTGTGATGCATATACAGGCTAGTCTTTGAATTTTGGAGAGGTTTTCTCTCGTCGTCAATAGGCTAGTTCTACTACTCCACGCAATGGCTCTATAAGTGATGATTGGTCTCACTATGGCAGTGTACATCCAGCTTAGGATTTTTGGGTTACAGCCCCAGTTTCTTCCTGCCAGATTCCTGAACACCATTATAGCCATTTTTGCCTTGTATGTAATCTCCTTTTCGTGTTTGTTCCACAGGAGTTTACTTGTCTCCATTCAATCTCGTTCCCATCAAGTTTTATGGTTTCGAGGTTGAGTTTTTTTTTCTTCTTAGTGAAGGCTATCAGGATGGTTTTAGTGGGGTTGATGCTAAGCCCCACTTGCCTACACCAGCTATTTGTATAGTTCAGACCCTTTTGTACAATATCGCAAAGGGTGTTTTCAAATTTCCCCCTGGCTGTGATGACAATATCGTCGGCATATCCTTGGCAGGATATTCCAAGATCCGTCAAACCACACAGGAGTTTGTCAACCGTCAGATTCCACATTAATGGGGATGCTACTCCCCCCTGTGAAGCCCATTGTGTATCCTCCTGGGAGTATCAGTACGTCAATTAGCCTATGATTCCAACAAAACAAACACTTCTCCCAGCCAAAACCTACTCAAAACAGATTAAGCAATGGATGATAGATTCTACCATCTAATTTTCATTTTCACAGCATCTACATAAGGATGTGTACGTTAGCCTCATTTTAAGACGTTTGTTCAGTTGATAATATCCAATCACTAACTCAGCGTAGGTTCATTGGTGGAGTAGGCTGCATTGGATAGAGGAGAGCTATCAGTGTTAATTGAAAAGTGAAATATACTTATTTATTCATATATTCACACTGATTTATCTGCAGTGTCCCAAATCCACCTTGGGTATTCAATTAAGTGAGGCTTTGTAACTACAAAGAAGTAAGACTTCTCCTGAATGGCGATATTTCATAGGACGTGTTGTCATTATTTAGATTCGCAGTGAAATTCTCCACTTACACGTAACATTTGTATAACTGTTACGACTTGATTAAATTTTATCTCGTTCAATAAACTTCTGTTGTTCGGGAGATTCTGATTTTGATGCCGGGGGCTGATATATAATTGCTTAATAAACTACTACACAACATAATCAGGAAGGCTCTGCGGTTTCTAATACAACTTCCCCTTGGTGAGTAATCAACACATAAAACAGACCGTACTGCAGGTGAACTACGTGCAATAACTTCCTGGCATACACAGCAGAACTGATTAAAAACCAAACGCTGGGAAATAGAAAAATCAAATTTGTAAGCTGATAGAATACAGTGAATCACAAATGGAACGAATGACAAAATTGTTAGTTTTTTATTCAAATTTAAACTAACAATTCTGTCATGTTCGTTTCATTTGTGCTTCACTGTATTTCATCAGCCGACAAGTTTGGAAATAATGTCGATACCCCCTAACTACCTAATTACCCCCCCAATTGAAATTGATCTTCACCCTTGTGTTATTTTCTCAATGTATGTACTATCAATACATCTAGAGAGTTTGGGCCAATTTAAAATGCCTAATTTTAGGAAAATTGGAATTTAAATAAATATCTCCGATATTACTGGAGATACGAAAAAAATTATTGGGCACCAAATTGTAGCATTTTCAATGACTAAAATTCTGTACATAGATTTCATGAACAGTGAATATTTGGCGAGATATAGCCGTTTGGCAGTAAAATTTAAGTGGTTCTTTTTTCTATTTATAGCTTTCAACTTATCTTATAAAAATTGCAATATTATCAAGGGTAGTTTATAAGGGTTGAAAATCTGCAATATGAACTTAAGCAACAGAACTCTTGAGTTAAAGTACTGTGATAATCAATCTTGTTTGGGGAAAAATCCATTTTCACCTTAAGCTATAACAAGGGTTGATTTGTAAGGGTTGAAACATCAGGATATTATATTCCAAGGCATAAAACAATGATTACTTAACTAATCCCATTTCAATCCCACCCATGTCTAGGTTTACAAGGTAATTTTGGATTTTTTGACAATAAGGGGTAATTTTCACCCCTTGAAATAATCAGCGCCCATTAGCATAATAAAGAGTTTGGATTAGAGGATGACATGAGCTAATTTAAGATTTTTGTGTGAATCAATACTTGAAGAAATAATTTTTTTCACATTAAGTTCTAACAAGGGTAGGCTTCTAAGGGTTCAATCATTATGATATTATTTCCCAAAGCATGAAACAATCCCTATCTACTTATCCGAACCAAAATCACCTAAATTAAGGTTTTTACCCTTAGAAAACAAAAAGAGTAAAACGGCACGATATAGAAAATGAACTAGAGGGTGAAATTAGCCTATTTCCAAATTTTTATGTAAATCGATGCTGGACGAGAAAATTGCGAAGTTTTGCCATTTTTTAAACTTCATTGTCTGCACTACTATACTGTTTTATGTACGACTATCAGCCATTGAAGTTGATGGTACAGAGTCTCTATATTATTCACCACTTTTTTCAATGCTGTTGAATGATTAATTAGATAGGTATTACCCTCGACAGGAAACTAACATGGAACTCTCACCTACACAGCAGAGCAAAAAGAGCATACTTGGCTTATGAGCAGTGTCGGAGGACAGTAGGACGCACATGGGGTCTGTCACCCCGTGTGGTCACCTGGATCCACACTGCAATAATAAGACCCATGTTAACGTATGGAGCAATTGCATGGGGACCGAAGGTTCTACAAGCAACGGCCATCAAAAAATTATATCAAATACAGCGAATGGCTTGCTTAAACATCACAGGAGCCATAAGAACAAGACCAACCGCGGTAATGGAACTAATTACTGGTTTGACCCCTCTGGACCTGTACGTCAAGGATGTTGCGTTAATGGCAATAACAATCTGCACTGATAGTAGACAAGCCCTATTAGCCTACACTCACCCTCCCTACTCTACAGATACAGAGGCGTTTCTAATAAAATAAATATTCACCGCACATACTTCTGGTATAAAATAGCGAAGAAAATAAGAAACAATATTCTAACAGAAGCAGCTTGCAGGACTGGACCTGAGTCTAGTAGTAAAATTTGAGCGGTAAATTCAAATGTGCAAGGAGTAAATACGAGCGACGGTGCCAGGTGATAGTTTCTGCTTGGAAGTAAATGTCTTCTACTGAAGGGATGGACTGATGGACACGCCAGGGCAGCCACTGAACTACCAAGGAGTAAGCTAAGGAAGATAGCAGGACTTCTAACAGGGCACTGCTGTATAAGGAAGCACCTCTACAATCTAGGAGTAGAGGAAAGTTCCCTATGTAGGGGTTGCGGCATGACTGATGAAACGTCAGTTCATGTTCTCTTAGAGTGTCCACACTGGGCTGTATTACGCAGGCGAATCTTCGGAGTCACTGTCATGGCTCCTGGAGACACAAGCAGGCATCCACTGAAATAGGTTGTGGCCTTTATAGTCCAGTCATTACGTCGGAAAAATCGGGAAATAAATGAAAATGAACCGAGAAAGCCATATTTTGGATATTACGTGGGGGATGGCAAGAAAAGCTTAAGTTCAAATTGTCGACCAAAATAACCTTGTGCAATTTCCGCCATCTTGAAAAAACCCTTAAATTCAGTTTTTTCATCATAACTCGGTTCCCCGTTGAGATACGAAATTTTTTATAGAATACTTTTTTGTTGCTCTTCTCGCGATCTACAATTAAGGTCGCAGCATTTTTCACGTATCGATCGTCGTTTTCGAGATATCGATCAAAAATATCAAAAATTTGGGGAGAATTTTTTTTTTTCGCTATTTACTTTTTTCTGGTGAAAGAGATCGAAAAATGTTTGAAATAAAACTTGTAGAGCGTGTCCAGACCTACAAATTCGTTTTTTTATTTTTCATTTCGGACAAAAATTACGACCTCCAGCGCGCCACAAAGTCGGCCCCAGCGCGCCCGACGCGTCTCCATGGCGCGTCATGGCGTCTCGCCATGTAGCACGTGACTATGCATCGCTCCATGACTCTGTGGAAATCGTTGGCGAAGATATCGATCTTTTGGTCCTAATTTGCGGACTTGCAATGGAGAAAAAAAATATTTTCTTCCACAAACCAGCCAAAGGCAAAACACCGGCAAAAGTGTACTCTCCAAATTGTTTCAAGCATGATAAGTCTGTTCTTGAGAACATTCTTTTCATCCATGCTTTCAGCGGTTGTGACACCACGTCATTGTTTTATAACATTGGAAAGTCGAAGTTCATCAGCACCCTCGAGAAGAATCCGAACCTCCGGTCATCGGTAGAATTATTCAAGCAAGAAAAGGTCGATCCGGAGATGCTAGCTTGCGCGGGAAAGCTGTTCCTTATCGCTTTTCATGGTGGTCGTAAAGAGGACACGACGATGGATATTTTGCGATTCCATCGCTTCGCAAAATCAATGACGACAAGCAAGACGAATAATCTTTCACTGCTCCCACCAACGGAAAGTGCAGTCCGCCAACACGTTTTCCGGACATATTTACAAGTACAAACGTGGCTCGGAATTTTCAAAGATCCTCAAGAATGGGGTTGGCGACAAACAAATAACGGGCTCGAACCAATTTGCACCACAGCCGCACCCGCTCCACCTGAACTTTTGAAACTCATTTCGTGCAAATGCAAAGGAAAGTGTGGAGCTGCTTGTGGCTGCAGGAAAGCAGGAACCCATTGCTCCGTTATTTGCCTGCACTGCAGTGGACAGACATGTGACAATGTCGCCAGAGTCGAAATTTTATTCAACGACGATCACGACGATGACGATGATTACGATTTTTCGACCGTCACAACATCATTTCCTGCAATTGAAGAGGTTTCACGACTCGAAGAGTTTACGGAGGAGGAACTTGAACAGCCAGGACCATCCAAACGACGAAAAACGTGTGAAAAAAATTACCACTTGTAATCATTATGTTTGCTGCATAAAAATTATTTCATCAATAAATTTTATGTATTTGATTTCTAATTTGGCTGGTTTATGAATTTTTTTTGTATTGCAATAATTCCCTGAACCATTTTCCATCCATTTTGACGCGTGGATACAACCGAGCGAGCGGCTAAATGAAAACCGGGCAGAGTTTCACTGACTTTGTGGCACGCTAGAGGTCGTAATTTTTGTCGGAAATGAGAAATAAAAAAACGAATTTGTAGGTCTGGACACGCTCTACAAGTTTTATTTTAAACATTTTTGGATATCTTTCACCAGAAAAAAGTAAGTAGCGAAAAAAAAAAATTCACCCCAAATTTTTGATATTTTTGATCGATATCTCGAAAACAACGATCGATACGTGAAAAATGCATGGGATCTTAATTGTAGATCGCGAGAAGAGCAACAAAAAAGTATTTTATAAAAAATTTCGTATCTCAACGGGGAACCGAGTTATGATGAAAAACTGAATTTAAGGGTTTTTTCAAGATGGCGGAAATTGCACAATGTTATTTTGGTCGACAATTTGAACTTAAGCTTTTCTAGCCACCCCCCACGTGATATCCAAAATTTGGCTTTCTCGGTTCATTTTCACTTTTAAATGTATATAATGACTGGATTATTATTGAAGGGCTCGGCTTCATGGATGACTAGGTAGCAGGATTGGCACATTGGGCCCGCCAGTGGCATCAGTGTCGGAACCTTGGCTTGAGTTGTCCAGGACAAGGCTCGCCTGCACATTTAGTAGTAGTAGTAGTAGTAAATGTCAGTGAGTGAAGTATCTCTGTAGGTACCATGTGTGACGTAAATTAAGGGGCATTATGCTACTATAGGATTTTCACGATAAAAAGACGGTGATGTCATTCTCAGTTACTTTCCTGCTTATCAGAATAAATTTCAATTTACCAACCGTAAATACAATTTATCCTCAACAGCCTGGGCAATTTACAGCTAACGGGTTGGCAAACGTTGCGAGATCAACTGGTAATATTCCCCAGTTTGTTTTGACGTTTATTGACATTCGATAATCCTCTAATATTCACAAGTTTTTTTGGTGCTTCTGAACTCATTGTTTCTTTAAGATTGAAAAACAGTTATTTTCATAACTAATTATTCAGGCAAATCTGCAGTGTGCAGTTAATAAAATGCCGAATCAGCTGAACTGTAAATGTCAAGAGATGGTAACATCTTTGTTGAGCTATTTTGAACGAGAATGACGAAACGCTATTTGTATTCATTATTATTATTATTGTTACAGTTATTGATATTTAAAAGTGAATGATTGAATGTTTTTGATGTTTAAGTGAAGAAAAAAACTTCACCTTGGCAACATCACAATATTTTGTTTTGCAACGTCATCGTCTTTCCATCGTAAATAAACTATAGACTCTCTACTGTAATAAATAAAATGAAATACATTTAATGAAAAAATGAATTAATATTTTAATGTTGGATTGAGGCAATTAATGCTTTCCTAGGAAAATAAAAATTAGCAGGCTACTTCAAAGAATAATAGTTGAATACGAGTCGAAGACTCGGTGAATAACAAAGAATATCTCTCTAATATTTACCTTCTTCTAATTGTCCAAACTACACCTTGTTTATGTATAATTAAAAAATATTTATCTCTAAAAACGTCCATTTGCTACGTATTAACATGGAACAGGCAGACCAAAAAAGCAAAATAAAAACTAAGCTGGTTATATCCCGTTTTTGTTTCCTTCTGTATAATTCCGCAGAATCGGTTGAAGAATAATTTAATTCGCATCAAAAGAGCAACGTAATCCTTATTATAAAGTTAATTTCAACTAAATTAATTAATTCAGGTAGCCGTATAAGCGCAATAATCCTTTAAAGTTGGAACTGAATGATGTTAAAAGTTGGAATCTTTTATAATCCCGATCACAGGGTTTCTCCCACTGCAGAAATTCATTATTTTTTTCGCAAATACCATAAAAATATTCATGAAATAAGAAGGGAGGCAGAGGAAGTTGAGGTTATTTCAATATCTGGTATATATGAGAATTTTTAATACCGAAAAATATTTCACTTGCTGCGAAACATCACTAGAGAATTGAAAAGTGACTATCAATACTATCAAAAATGTAAATGTAAAATGAGAGCCAAGTTCAATATTATGATATATGTCTTGGTTGTTGACTTCAACGACTAAAGAAACGAGATCTCAATGGGTGCCAAGTTCAATGATCAGTCTTAAAATTTATTAATAACAACATGAAATATTTCTCCAACAATCGTGCTTGAGATGCTTGATTAATATATTTAAATAAGGCACATAGTATGTACTGGTCGTTCCAAGGGTTTTTGTAATCGCCCCTTTGTTGGGGTATCCTTAAGATAGGAGACCAGTATATAAGTAATACAGGTAGCAATTCCCGATACCCGAGATTCTTGCTTGGGAAAGGTTGAATATATAGGCATGATGACAGTCTCTAAGAATCACTAAAATATTGATTTGATATAATTATATAAGATACAGAGATTCTAAAGAAATCACTTATTTTTATTTTAAATATTTGA
Source organism: Galerucella tenella (assembly GCA_910591685.1). Taxonomy (NCBI): domain Eukaryota; kingdom Metazoa; phylum Arthropoda; class Insecta; order Coleoptera; family Chrysomelidae; genus Galerucella; species Galerucella tenella. Next base: position 28,111 of record CAJUYH010000881.1, on the reverse strand, counting down.
TTACATTTATTTTAGTAAAAATATAGGCACAAAATTTAACCATCCGCCATCTTATCTCAAACACCAATCAGAAGAGAGTGACGTCGTACTTTCGCAAATATCTATGATCCGAACATCTGTTTTGAATTTACTTTGTTGTTTGTTGGCTTTGCTTGGTTCATGTGTCAAGTGTTTGAAGTTTGAAATATAATCTGTCTATGGTTTGACTTTGACGACTTTACCTCAGGACACAGATCATAGATAACCTATGGACACAGATCACCTGTAAATGGTATTTACGAATTGATGATGTCATAGACAGATGCCATTACTATTCTAGCGTTTTGGCGTATAATTTGAAATGTGTTTTTTAAAGTTAAATTTTTCCTTCAAAAACTTTTTTTCTTACAGAAATAACATTTATTGTAGATAAATTAACTCCAATGTTAAAATGTAATATACATGGAAATGTTATTGTCACTTTAACATCGATAAAAACTCCTCTTCCTCAATATCTAGTAAGCGGACGTCACTTTTACACAATGACAATGAGTCGCAAGTTTGGTTAATTATAATTTCAATATTCTGTCGTCCATTTATCTTGCCAAAAAACACTCGAGCTTTTCTTTTATCAGATAAATTTATCTTCAGCTCAAAGTTTTGCCAATCACTGAATTTGCTCGAAAAACTGACATTAGATAAAATCGCTCCATCTTCGGTGTCGCGATTTTATCATGTCAGTTTTTCTCGTAAAATTAGTGATTGGCAAAACGGTTTCGTTGCAAAGAGAAATTTATCCGATAAAAAAAGCTCTTGTGTTTTTACTGTTGATAAATTAACTCCAATGTCATATACCTGGAAATGTTATTGTCACTTTGACATCTATAAAAAAGGTGCATCCTTTTTTATTACGATAAAAACTCCTCTTCCTCAATATCTAGTAAGCGGACGTCACTTTTTCACAATGACAATGAGTCGCAAGTTAATAAAGATAATTATTTTTGTTGCCCATCCATATATTCTGTCGTTAATTTATCTTGCCAAAAAACACTCGAGCTTTTCTTTTATCGGATAAATTTCACTTTAACTCAAAGTTTTGCCAATCACTAAATTTGCTCGAAAAACTGACATTAGATAAAATCAGTGATTGGCAAAACTGTTTCGTTGCAAAGAGAAATTTATCCGATAAAAAAAAAGTTCTTGGGTTTTTACTGTTGATAAAGTATATACGTGAGAACATCGTGGAGCAGTTTTTCAAAATCAGTCATTATGTCTAATACAAACTGTTGATTCTCAAAATGTGACATATTTTCTATTGAAGGTTACACTTCATCTAAGATTTTTTATAGAGGTTGTAATAGGCAAAGTGATTGTGTTTTTGACAGGATTGTCTGGTGAAAATGGGCAGTTGATAAGCATTCATTAAAATGATCTTACGATTAACAATTTCATGTTATTTAAACGTGATATTTTCAGATTGATTGAACACTCTGTACAGACTTTTTTAGGGTTAGTATTTCACAATTCACCTGCCATGATCGGAAAAACTTGTTCGTTATCGCTAAGCCGGTGGATTTATGGTGGCTTTGTTTATTCCCCATTCGTCCCTTAGTCTGAAACTTATCGTACCGTCCCTTGCATTATTTGGCTACTTTCATTCTATTTCCGTTCTCTAGCACGGCTTCTATTATCATAATTTACCCAGGTTTAGGACTGGCGTTTTATGAAATTGGGGAAACTTTCAATTTCAAACCGAAAAGTTACATGATGACCTTATCTTACATTATTCTGCACACAGCATCCATGTGCTCTTACACACTAATTATTTTTAAACGACCTCTTCCATCCCAATCAATAATTATTGTATAAGCGATACAGAAGCTTGAGAATAATATGAATTTATTCAACTGATCGAAAAACCCATTCACGCTTTTTGCAAATCAGGAAACTTAGGATAAAAAAGTATAATTTTCAAATTAATTCAATAAAGTTAACAGCAACATAAACAAAAAGGATCCCGGGCCAGTAACCAAACACTGGAAATTTATAATAACCCCCAAATTTCTTTCACTAGAGAATTCATATCATATGAACTTGTGCCCAGCCCAACATTGATAAAATCTAAATACTGTTAAAATCGTTCAAGTACTGGATTCTTGTGTAATGTATGCCTCTGAACTGGGTCACACATCACATCGACACAGGACACATTGGAATAGAGGGAAGTGGAATGAAAAAAGGCTGAAACAACCTTGTGAGGACAAGAACTCCTTTGCATTATCAGCACCAATGTAACATTGGAAGAAGAGGAAGAAGGAGGAACCAAACACTCTGAAAGCTTGGGAAAAACCCCAAGTATCTTTCAAGCATGAATTCACGCCATAAGAGAGTGCGCCCAGTTCAATTTTGGTGAAGGATACAGAAGGATTACCATAATGTTGGCTACTCAAGCAGCCATTGAAGCACTGACCTCTTGTGTAATCTGTTCCAAAATGGTGTGGGAATGCCTAGACAAGCTCAATGAGCTAGGAGAGAACAATATAGTCACCTTACTGTGAATTCCAGGACACACTGGAATAGAAGGAAATGAAATAGCAGATGAACTAGCAAATAGGGGGACTGAAATACCCTTTTGGGGGCCTTAACACTTTTGCGGAATCAGCTCCAATATAATATTGAAAGAAATGGGTAGAGCCGAGAAAAAGACGAGATTTGATCATTGGGAAGATCTAGAAGGGCTTAGACAATCAAATATTCTTCTGGGTGACTACAACCTGTTATGATCGAATGAATGCATAAGTCAAAGTAAAACTGCGCTAAGAGTTTTAACAGGGATCCTAACGGAAGGAAGCCTGATCAGGGCTACTGGTCTCTTAATATAAACGACACAGCTGAGAGCACAAAAAGCCGAAAGGCTGAGGTGCCGAGGACTCTAAGCCTCTGACTGGTGATGTCGAATCAATCAATCAAGTCTGTTATCACATTACTCATCTAGTTTGATGGAGATTTCATCTATTCAAAAGCATAAACGGATGGGAATCGATGAAAACGAATTCGATGTTTGAAAGTGGCTAGTGAAATTGAGTGGAAATTTGTAGAAGGAATTATCAATCAAATATTTTTAATGCAGTAAAATGTCAATATGAACGGAATAGACAAAACCTCTCGGGTGCCTGCTTAATTTAAATTCAGCTTGTGTAAGCAAACTGGCAATAAGTGTTTTATAAATATGAGGATCCTAAAGTGGAACATTTCTCTCTCATACAACACAACCAATGTCAACGTTGACAAAGTAAATTTGAACTATAATTTCAATCATGGACCCATGGAAACGGTTGTTTTAACAACGTACAGACGGTGCTGTCATGTACTTCAGTGAAATACATTCGACTAAAACGGAAAAAGTGCAATTGTACATTATGTGTTTTATTCCGGGAAAAGGATTATTCGTATATACTATGCATTCGTGATGTCAACGAAAGAAAACTAGGCCAATTAAGTTATGTGAGAATGAAAAACTTGTCGATAGTGTTACATACCTCGATTATTCTATTATAAAACGTGTACAAACACGCTTTACCAATTCGTAAACTATCAAAAGAATCACTTTGGGTATTGATAGATCTGTTCCATTGCAATCAGCAATCAGAGAATCGACCATTGCTGACAGTGATAGGAATTACGCAAAAGTAAACTCGTTGTTTGCTATGACCAGTTATTCTCAGATCGTTTCTGACTGCGGTTGGAACAGACCCAATATTTCAGTGATATGTAGATACAGTGAGGTGGAGAAGTCTCACCCCTTTAGCAAACATTTTTAAATCAAGCAAATGTGTGAAATGATTAGATCCGTCAATTACAAATTATAGAGTTATTGGAAACACGAATTTACTGCCTTGCAGTACCTAATTGTGATGACCTTAAATAAACAGTGCTCGACCTTAAAACAGACTTTAAATTTGGAGTTATTGAAACATGAAACTTTATGACATTATATTAAGGTTGGTGTCACAGATGACACAGATCACCTACACATTGTGACATGATATAAATATGAAACATGAAATAAAGTCGGGATAATGCACTGCAGTAATCGCGCACAAATAAGGACAAGCACAACCTTAATAATGTTTCCCTTATTCAAAACATCAAATGCGCATGCGTATATGTCATTATAAGGACATCACTATTACTGCTTGACCTTATAAAAGTTCCAATAACTCTCTATTCAATCTAGACAGTTGACATTTCAAGAAATTAGCCACTTCTCCCAACGAGGTGAAAGAGAAAGTAGGGAAGTTGATCGTGGTAGTGATTTAACCAACTTTCGACGAAAGTAGCCATATTAGGAAGCCACATTAGTGACATTAGTCATCAATTCTTGTGTCAAAATAGATAACCTTTATATACTGGAATGTGTCAAATTGGAAAGCCACGTTAAAAAAATAGTGATTTTCAGTATTAGAATAGGTAGTTATTAACGTAGCTAGTAATGAAAAGAGCGACATTGTTCAACTCGTGTAATTTTCAAACCCTTGTTGAACAATATCGCTCTCTTTATAACGAGTTTACGTACAACATTTTATCTAATTTCGCGCTTTTATAATATTTAATAAAATCTTCAATGACAATGATAATATTAAAGTGGATTCGAATGGTGTTAGAAGTATTGTAACTATAAAGTATTCACCCAGGAAATTGACTTACTTCAAATAACTGTGTCCTTAATAATGTTGTTTTCAATGTTTATAAATCTTAAAATACTATTGAATTAAAATAATGGGGTGATTGTCAGTTCAAATAATGAAATGATTGTCTGTTTTGACAGCACCCAATTGATAGATTATTCCTTGAGAAGTTTTTTGAAACACTATATTATTTTTCAGAAAATTCTGAATGTAGTATAAATAAGGCAGCAGCTCATTTGAATGTGAGTTACTCTAAAATACAACGTACGTTGAAAACTAACAATTACAAACCATATAAAATTTCAGCCGTACAAGTTTTGACAAAGGCTCATAAAAGGAAAAGGTTTGAGTTTTGCCGTCAAATGCTCCAAAAGTTAGATGAAGATCCTGATTATTTGACTAAAATATTCTGGACCGATGAATCGTCCTTTTCTACGGCTGAAGTTTTTAATAGGAAAAATCGTAGGTCATGGGAAAACAAGGAGAATAGAAAAAGATTGATAAAACCAATAGAAAAATCAGGAAGAGAAACTCTTAGTGTATGGTGTGGAATTTTCAGAAACAAAATTATTGTTGGACCCATATTTTATGATTTCAAGTTAACTGGAGTTACCTTTCTGGAAATGATTCTTCCTGAAGTTGAAAATATTCTTGTAGAGAATTTTTTGGACGTTCAACTTCAGGATATGATTTGGATGCAAGATGGGGCAGCTCCTACCTGTTAAAGAGCATTTGAACAATGTATTTTAAGTGAGGATAGGGAATAATGGAACCATATTATGGCCTCCTAACAGTCCGGATCTATCCCCTATGGACTCATTTTTTTAAGGGGTTTTTAAAAGACATAATTAATAATAATAATGACTGTATTCAAGTCATTAAAGACCGAATTCAATTAGAAATAAATAATCTAAATGTAAACAATCAAGCCATTTCTGATACAATTCAAAATATAATCAGACGTTTTCAATTATGCATTGAAAATAATAGTGGACACTTCGAACAACTTTTATTATTCATTATTTATTTATAATTGTAAAGTTATCTCTGTTATATTCGTTATCTATTATTTGTAATTTAAATTAAATGTTGACCAAAACTTTTATTTAATATCTAAAGAACGGTGTAAGATAGGGGTATGACATGGTATATTTTTGAAATCAGAAGAAGAACATCTTTTCAAAAACTCAATAATATATAGGGTGTCTCATTTAAAAAAACGAATAATTTTTTTGTGTCCCCTAAACTACGCACGCCACTGTACTTTTGTTAACGTCATAATAAAATTAGTTTATAGCTACACAACTTTTATTTGAAATTTTTTTTGTTTATACAATAAAAACTATGGTAGGGCTGGGACATTTATAATGAATAACCCTGTACCAAAATCTGATCAATTCTCTAACAACAAAAAGATGAGAGTTTTTTGTTTCCCTTAGATGAATAATTTAATGTACACCTCTGGTTTGTTTACGGAAGTCGGCCATATTCAGAAGCCACTTTGGTCGATGAGTCTTTATACTGTTATGTTCTCTCCTCTTTCTTTCACCTCCATGACTCCTCCATTCCCCCCACGTAACACTCACTCGCTATTTTTTTTCAAAATGCCATAGGGGATCGTTTGTTGAAAACCAGAACTGCATACTTTGAAAAACAACAGTTATTGAAAGTTATCTACAGTCTTTTAACCCTTGTCCGAGAAAAAAAATAGTGATGCCTTGTTTGAATAGTTTTTTCATTGTTTTATGTAGCAATGCTCTAATAACTGATAACTGCTAGTGGTTAGATTAGATTAGATTAAAATTGGAGTGGCTCTTTGTCCTATCCCACTGCGACCTTTGCAGATCTATTGTGGTCCTCCCTATATTAGAGCTCGATATCCAGCTTTATTCTTTTTATTAGACTTAATAGCCTGGTTACCGCCTCCTTTGCGTAGCTCTCTGCCTTCGGTTTTTCTTCCCCGAATAAGTGAAACCGCAACCTTGCTAGGCCTTCACACTCACAAAGTACGTGCTCCGCGGTTTCTTCTTCTTCCTGGCAGAACCTGCATAGGCTGTCTTCTGCTAGTCCAATTGTGTGCATATGTTTCCTTAGCCTACAGTGCCCTGTGAGCATTCCCACTATTATCCTCGTCGTTTCTCGACTTTGGCGTAGTAGGTCGTGTGACAGTTTGGCCGAAGGGCTTTTAAGGAATAGTTTAGCTTGTCTTTGTCCTGGGGTTCCATACCACCAGTTCAACGCCTGGTTGTTTATCCATTTGTGGATGCTTCCTTTACTTAGGCATTTGGCAATTCCACAGGAAGGTTCTGGCCCTATCATGACCTCCGCTGCTCCCTGCTTGGCTAATTCATCGGCCTTTTCATTGCCTTTTATTCCTTGGTGACCTGGTACCCAGGCTAGGGTTACTTTATTATGACTACCTAGTTTGCTAGTGGTTAATCCACATCTACAAAAAATACTGTAATTTATACAAAAATAAAAGTAACTGAAAGATATAAAAAATTTTTATCGCTAAATTCAACTCTCTTATGTACGATCCACAGATTATCTTATGATGTTAGTTTTCTGTTGGTTTTTATGGAGCAAGTTATTTTGCTTTAACACACTCCATCTTGGTTTTGTCATCCCACGTTTCCTTTTATGCTCAAATCCGTGGCAGTGATAGCACGCTTTTTATATGTAAATTCAATTTCCATAACAGAATTAGAATAATTTTTGCTTATTTGCAGAATATATGATAATATACTGTGAAGAAAAGAAATGTCGATAACGTTGTTCCTCATTTAATATCAATATTTTATATTCTCGATCAATTTCGAATACAGATTGGATATTTAATAAAACGATTCGAAACTGGATAACTAAAGTAATAGATATCTCAGAATAATAATTATTAAATTCTAACGCTTCAAAAGTTTTGGAATAGCTATTTGTATTACTATGGAGGAAAGTGCCACTTTTCCTCCCGCAGGATGTAGTTTACATTAAACATTTTAAACAAATTTATTTACGACACAAATAGGTAACGAATATAATTAAGATCACAAGAATTATTTATTAAACAAATTTATCGATATATGCTATACAATTAAGTGCATAGTATTGTTTAACTATATTTTAAAATTATTTATGCTAATATTGAATGTGCAGTTTTGAGCAGCACTTATATGAACACCATTGGAAGAAGATAGGGTTTGAACAGGAGCTTTAGTATTTGAATTATTTTCGCTTAGCACATTGTAATGGTGGTAACTTCTGTAGAAGTGCTTGGTTGATTTTGATCAAGTTCAGGTTCGACATTATTTCCCATAATTTGATCAGAAATTTTGCTTTTTTTGTGCAAGATTGTTCTACATAACCTTCTGCGATATTGGTTGATTTCCAACCGCCATGCTGTTTTAGAGCTAAAATATCCCCACCAGCGTTTACTAACAGAGTTGCTGAAGCTCTTCTGAAACTGTGCCCTGTGTAATGTTTTGGCATTTGGAAGATTGAGACATTCTGCAATTTTTTTTGGTATTTTGGATATACTATTTTTGCCAACCACTTGATTTATACATTTGCCTGCTTTAAAGCATACCAACAATCGTTTATGCTCAGTTTTAGGACGTAGACAGATATACTCTCTAACGATTTGAACAAAATTTGGGCCGTTACCTGTTGTAGTATTGATAACGAAAGTTCGTTGTTTATACGTTTTTGAAGTGTGGATATTTATGACTGAAAGATTGTCTTTCTCTTCAATATCATCCATAGTCATTTTAATAAGCTCATCACATCGACATGCTCCAGAAATTCCAATAACAAGGACTACCTATGAATATTTTATATCAAAAATTAAATTATTTGCATGGGATTTCATTTCTTACCTTCATTAATAAAAAAACATCATCGGGGGCTTCCATTAAAAATGTATTTATTTCTTCTCTTGTAAAAGTTTTAGCTTTATTTGGTTTGTATCCGGCATTTTGACGTTTTAGAAATGCAATCAACTTTGGATATTTAATATCGACATTGTCCTTCATTTGTTTCATCGTGCGTAGCATTGAATATTTAGACCAAAGTTTTGAAGCTTTTAATGATTTTCCTTGTAGTGAAAAATATGCCAGTAAAACATTCTCTGAATATTTATGTATCTTGTTGTCTTCAGCCCATTGCTTATATTGTGCATATTGTTTTTCATACCTGTCTTTAGATTTTTGTGGTAGTAAGGTTAATGACGCTATGTTAGCTTGTTCCTTGATATTGGGTGGTGTATTTGGAAATTCAAAATCACTTGAATCGCTCTCCATTTTTCAATTATTCAACCAAGTTTAATGAATGTAGCGACTTTGCACCTCAAAAGTCAATCACCGTGTTTACTGTCAGTGAGCCACAGCATACTATGCTTTTCTTATTATGAACTCAAAAAACGTATATAAAAATATGGATATAATGAATTCATAAGTTTCATCGTTTACAACTTACTTGAAATAAGGGGGAGGAAAAATACTTTCCTACCTAGGGAGAAAAATTATGAGTTTCCTCCCTGATTTGAGGGAGGAAAGTGTGTACTTTCTATAGGGGTAGGAGGAAAAATATTTTTTAACGACAGTGACCGTTCAACTAAGAAATAACAACTACTTCTCGATATATAGGCCCCGACGGCTATTGAATTACACTTCAAAGTCGATCGGGGCTGGTATATCTACAAGATATTTAGCACCAAACATTCTGGTTTGCCATTAGAAAAGACAACATAACTTGAAGACCGGGGCGACGACCCAGCACTGTAGTGGAACGCATTCTGATGCGATAATTACAGTCAAGCAAGGTCGGACATGGTTAGTACTTGGATGGGTTACCATGACAGGGAAAACCATCGTATAGGGCCCGTACAGCCTGCAGCGAAACACTTTAGACTACTAGGGTGCACTTTAGACTACTAGGGTGAGTAGCATATCACAGCTCGCAGGCATTATACCAATGAGCACGAGGTATAATGTAGATATGCCGTCTTTCGGAGGAGACGTAAAACCGAGGTCCCGAGTCCATGGATGTTGGGCTCGTTAAAGAACGCTACCACTGGTTGGAACACTAGTGGGTTCGCCAAAATTTCCGGTTAGGGGTAGAGTGCTCCCGGCGTCGGTGATTAGCCTCAGTCGCAGAAATAGACCGACGTTAAACAACAGAATAAAAAAAAAAAAAAAAACTTGAAGACCGGTTTCGGAGTATTTGCGCCCCAACAGTACGTCGTCCAATTAATGGAATAACATAAATTGCTTTCTTTTTTATATAGAAGCTTTCGCAATAATGAAGAGGACATTCCAGTAATTCACATGAACCTCTTGGTCACGATATTCATTTTTCGTCATTACCGTTATGACTAGCAGCGAATATTTTGCTTTGAATTGATGACAAAACAAAAACAAACAATAAATTAATATGCCTTCTATTCAAATAACATTTCTGAGCTTATTTGTTCATAAATAGCTCAGTAGATGGGGCATTAAAAGCAATCTCGAAAAAGTTTCTTAGCTGCAAAATTACAATTTTAATAATAGAATGTCGTTCGTATGGGAAAGTAAATTTCAAAGTTTGTATACATTTTTATTACTTGGAAGTTTAAGCCATTCGCGTAATAGACATTTGGACAAATAGGTATTTTCCGACTACGCTAAGAATTCGCAGTATTTCACGATTTTATTGCAAGATGAATCGATAAAAAGCCCACAATAAAACAAATCTTTCGGAAGAGCATTTTAAGATTACCGAATCATGTTTCACTCCGCTTCATTGCTTTCACAAAACCTTGATATGTGTATTGGATTCGGAATATTACGAATCGATTTTTGTTGAATTCTTTTTAATTTAAGGAGACGACAACTTTTAAAGAATAGTTTTTCGAATATCTCCAAAAAGAAATGATGAAACTATGATGAAAAAAGAGCAATAAATCATTTTTTCATAGGAATAAAATTAATTTTGCTACTTTCGTAGCACCAACTTTCTCTCCACTTGCTTCAAAGTGCTTACCGGGCAGGTGGATCTGAGAAGACTGCACTGGTTAAACTTACGGAGGATATCCGAGGTGCTCCAGACAACCAAAAATCCGTAGTATGCACATTTTTAGATATAAAAGGAGCTTTTGACAATACTCCTCATAAGTATGTCTGTGAAAGCATTAAATGCAAGAAGTGTAGACAGTACAATATCCAAGAACCTGCAAGAACATACCCAACGGCATCCATGGAAGTGATTAGTGGTGGAAAGTGTTGAAGAAAGTTAGATAAAGACTGAGTGAGGAGGGAATCATCAAAAAAACCTCCTCCTTACTTCTTGGAAATAAAAAAACCCGGGATATGCCACAAGATAGTATAATGAAAAAGTATAACTTTTCAAAGAAGTTCGTAGCGGAATCAAGCCACAAGAAGGAAAGGGATCCAAATACCATTACCAGACATGGAATAAACATGATATACAGACGGCTCAAGAGCTGAAGATGGAGCTGGGATAGTAATGTACGGTCCAGGAACCAAGCACACTTAAAGCTTGGGGAAATTCACACCATAAGAAAGTGTGTCCAGTTCAAAATTGACAAAGGATACGGAAGGCAAACGATTATCATAATGTACTGTAAAGTACTGGGTAATCAATTTCAAAATGGTGTGGAAATGCCTAGGCAAACTCAATGAACTAGGTGAGAATAATATATTCACCTGCTTCCTGTCAACTCCAGAGCACACTGGAATAGGGGGAAATAAAATAGCAGATGAACTAGCAAAGAGGGGACTAAAACATACTTCTGTGGGATGAAATACGTTTGCGGTACCAGCATCAACGTAATATTGGAAGAGATAGGCTCAGCCAAAGAAAAGTGATCTAGTGGGGCTCAAACAATAAAGGATTCTGCTGCGTGACTACAACTTGTTGAGATCAAATGAATACATGAGTAAAAGTAAAACTTCACTGACAGTTTTAACAGGGAAAGTATCGGGACATAGTCGCCTGAATAGGCACCTGAAAAAGCTCAAAATAGTGGAGGAAGGAGGTAGATACTGTGGCATGGGAGAGGAAACTTTTATCCACATACCTACTTGCGAATAGCACAGAAATTTAGGAAGCACAATACCTAGGAGATTATTAGATAAAACAGTGGTAATTACCTCTGTTAAAGCCTGCAGATATCCTAAAATTTCTCCAGGCAGGAAATAGAACTGAAGGTGCTATAAGTCCCCAAAAACTTAGTAGAAGTGAGGGGGCACAATAGATTTAGGTATCAGTGAATGTCACCCTAATAATACATTCATACAGCACTAACCGTCATTTGAATGTACTACTATAATAAAAATTATAATAAAATATTTTTTACTTGCATTCAAATGATATTAATATATGTTAAGCAGATCGTATATCAAAAAACTTTCCTGTCACATCAAAAAATCTGGTACTAGCCTTGAAGTATAAAACACCGTGAATTATCCGGTTTGGTTTAGTGCCCATTTGTAAAATATTGGCTCAAGAAAGGAGGTAACGACGGGTAATATTTTCCATGCAAAGTGCGGCAATGGAGTTGGATGCTCCATCGTGAAGTGACTCAGAACATTTAAATACATAATGCAAGACCAGGTATTTTCTGAATTCATGAATAAAACTCATATCCAGGAATCCGACCATTCGAGGACTAAGACGCGCTGAAAAAGGCGCGTCTTTATCTCGAAGCGTCGCTGGAAGGAATTATTCTATGACGTATTTTCGCCGGCCCTATTGTCATCCTGCATTATGAAAAGTCTCTATTACTTCGTACTTTAGTCGTCCCTTTGTGTGTTTTTGCTCGAGAAGAATTTTTTTTTGTTTACCGTCATAAATTCCCCCTAACTTTGTGGTTAGATTGCAATACTGAAGTGATAAAAACTTTTACAAAAATTTCTCCATTGTCGATTAAATTGAAAAATTGATTTGGTCAGTGCCGTAATTTACGAAAAAAAATTATCAAAGTAATTCTAATTTATTGAGAAAAGTCTAACACAACATCACAGACATCATAGAATAATTAAAAATTATTCTTAGATTTATCACGTTGATTTTAAAGATTTCTGTTTAAGCTTATGTTTGTCTTAGTCTTTGTGTCTTTGTAACTTTGTGTATTTGTGTCTTTGTGTATTTGTGTCTTTGTGTCTTTGTGCCTTTGGGTCTTTGTGTCTTTGTGCCTTTGTGCCTTTGTGTCTTTGTGTCTTTGTGGCGTTGTGGCTTTGTGTCTTTGTGTCTTTGTGTCTTTGTGTCTTTGTATCTTTGTGTGTTTGTGTGTTTGTGTCTTTGTGTCTTTGTGTCTTTGTGTCTTTGTGTCTTTCTGTCTTTGTGTCTTTGTGTCTTTCTTTGTGTCTTTGTGTCTTTGTTTCTTTGTGTCTTTGTGTCTTTGTGTCTTTGTGTCTTTGTGTCTTCGTGTCTTTGTGTCTTTGTATCTTTGTATCTTTGTGTCTTTGTCTTCGTCCTTTCCTCTGCTTCTTGTCTCTCCAGCAAACAATATTATGTCATTATAAAGATTCAGTGCAAGACTACTAACTATCAATCTATGTGATTGTCTCAGTTTTCGATATAATATCGTCTTAACTATAATTTTGATTAGTTTAATAGGTGCCGAAAACATGGAAACACGTATCCACTCCGTGAATTGGAAAATTGATTTGGTCAGTGCCGTAATTTACGAAAAAAAAATTAACAAAGTAATTCTAATTTATTGAGAAAAGTCTATTACAACATCACAGACATCATAGAATAAATAACATTATTCTTAGATTTTTCACGTTGATTTTAAAGATTTCTGTTTAAGCTTTGGTTTGTCTTAGTCTTTGTGTCTTTGTGTCTTTGTATCTTTGTGTCTTTGTGTCTTTGTGTCTTTGTGTCTTTCTTTGTGTCTTTCTTTGTGTCTTTGTGTTTTTGTGACTTTGTGTCTTTGTGTCTTTGTATTTGTCCTTTCCTCTGCTTTTTGTTTCTCCAGCAAACAATATTATGTCATTATAAAGATTCAGTGCAAGACTACTAACTGTCAATCTATGTGATTGTCTCAAGGTTTTGGATATAATATCGTCTTAACTATAGTTTTGATTAGTTTAATAGGTGCCGAAAGCATGGAAACACGTATCCACTCCGTGAAGTATTTCACATATTTTCTAATAACAAGTATCAGTTCGGATCGTCCAGCAACAGCAGCACCACTGGCCAGAATTAATTACCGGATTTAGATTGTCCTAACGCTCAAGAGGGCAGATCTCTGTTATGGGTGTCGAATACCGTCCAAAGCTGAGATATATTTCCAACGTAACGATAACAGTCGTGGGTGTTTTAAGCCGATTATACTAAATATTAGATACAATTTGTCCTGGATTAAGAATGCGCCCCACTGTTCCCGACACGAACTCTCCAGTAGCCTCATCATGACTATAACATTGTTGGGTTTTTAGACCAGGTAATATCATAATTTACCATCTATCCTAATGTCGCATTCAAACCAAAATTATGTTTTGGATGACAGAAAGATGAATTGCCGGCAAAACAGAAAAAATAAATCAAAACTCGAATTATGTGAAGAGATGACGAATAAGCAAAATATTCCCTGCAATTCTACAACTATCACTGAAACAAATTCAATGAGATTACACACGACTATGTGAATGTAGACGACTTATTAGTCTTGACGTAGGGCATGCGACTTGACTCGCTCGCTTTAAGCGTGTCAGTTTTATGAATGGTAGTGTAAGATGGCACTTTATATCAATCTGCTGTAAAGTAACACAAAATTGTTGAAGCGCACCACCTGACTCTCTCACAATTGTCATACATAAGACTAGGAGTTAAATTGCATGCGCGGGAAGTGCATATTGTTGTTAGGAATAATAAACATAATAAATAATGGAATATTTGAAATTTGATCACGTCAAATTGTGAGTGTCCCTTTTCTATCCAGTAGTCCCCGGGATGTTCTGCCCTAAGCTTAAGTATTGCTATGCAATCCGCGAGTATGTTAATGAAGATATCTTCTTTTATTTCAGAACAGCTACTTCCTTCTCACTTCAATACGCTGGTGATGAAGCTATTTTTTTACGTAGTTTTATATGAAATTAAGTTTTCAGAAAAGGAAATGGAGGGGAATAAGGACATATATAGCAAAAAAAGTGTACCAAGAGCTAAGCTAATGTATAACTTTGACTATCTTGCTGCTGCAGCCACACCACAATCTTAACGTATTGGAGAAAAGCAGACATAACTGGAAGTGAAGACAAAGATTCATGTAGAACTGGCATACAAAATTTTCGTTAAATGAAAATTATTTCCAAGATATCTGATACAACACATCATTTCTGGTCCTTATGATCTTTAGCAAAAGACAACACGCCAGATTTTTCGTGAATGTTTGTATAAATGCAATACAGCAGCCTGATAATTGAGTTTATTCTGTTAAAAATGTTAGTATCCACTCACTGGTCTAAAGGTGTGTCTAAAATCCTGCTTAATATCTTTCTGATCCTCTAATAATCATTTTCACATGTCATAGTCCTTCGGTAGCAATCTAAATGCTTTTGTTTGATAAAAATGAGATCATTATTTTGAACTTCGTTGTAATGGAACTATGAAAGTATCTTGGAGGCTAATAACACGGTAATGAAGTTACAAATCATAACAAAAAAATATTGTGAACAAAAAAAATTAAAGTATTAATCAATGAACAACAAAAAGTTTATTCAGTCGTTGAACATGTCCATAAAATTATTGTGTCACAAGGGCAGAACATGAATCCTTCAGACTATTCCCTGTGGGGTCACACGAAAAACATCGTTTTTAAATGGAAACCGACCAATATTCAGAAATTGAAAAAAGCATTACCACAAAGAGAAGAGGAATTGAACAGTCAGGGATTTTGCGATGTATTGTAAAGTTTTAAGAACTTACGTTTTGTTGTAGATATGAAAAGAATGGAGGATATTTTGAGCATCTGCTGTAATCGCCCTACCAACTCAAAAGTTTCAAAATTATAAATTCAAATTGAATAACTCCACTCGGATCATTTCCTGAATGGAACCGTTCTTAAGAGATGCCTTGACCTTGAATTTGCCACAGATAGTCTTCGACGTAGAGTTGCTACTGAAATCGCAGTTCTTCCTGTTCAAGATTCTACAGGTATCGAGTGGCGCTCTTCGAGCTGATGGAGTAATGTAGCGGTGCTGTTGGGCGTAGTTACTTTGTGCCTTCCAGCTCTAAGCCGTTCCACAATATTTCCCCTTTTCTTGAAACGATTGACTGACCGAGAAACTACAATTTGCGTGACATTAAAATATTCACCAGCATCCACTTGCCCAGCCCCAGCCTGGATCATAACAATGGCCATATTTGTCTCTGCAATACTTCTTTTCCTTCTTTTCATACTTCTACACTAAAAAATGCTAAAGATTGTACAGTTCAGAAACAGACTAAACATTTGGTAAATGGCTTCTAAATTATTATACTTTAAATAATGATAAAAATCTACTGATAATTTTTTGTGAATTACTTCCATTTTATAGTAAAATCACAGTATAGAAACAAACCAGTAGTATAACTTATAAATGTCATTCATAAATTGCCAGAGGTTTTGATGACCTTGAACGGATCGCTTCACGATTCATTTTATCATAGGCGTAGGTGGCATAAGTTTTGAAATAACTTGAACGTGTTAAATGTTTTTTCTTGAATATTGTAGAACAGTACACTGATGAGTAAATAAAACAATAGTCTTATACAAAATATTTATTGGTTTTTCCATATTACAATTATCATTTTGTTATGATTTTTAAAATTTTTATTGAAGAAAAGTTTTATTGAATATTTCATTGAAAAATCAACACAAGGATGTACAAACTCTGTTGCTTGACTAATATTTATAAGTGATTCAACAATATTATATTCCGTAGCAACTTTCTCGAAATGCATTTGGAATAATGTTTCCAATAATGGGATGTATTGTACAAAATTTTCATGCGGCATATTCAAGTTTCCAAAAGTATCCTTATTCGTATGAGGACGAATCGTCTAAATTCTGATACGCTTGTGAATACGTCTCACATACGCTGCATGTATAAATTTCCGAACATTTTTTAATTAAATAACCACAAAAGTAGCGAACAAAATTATTTTCCAATAAATCATTTGTCTGAAAGTCTTTAGGCATTGCAGTATTTGATGAAAGAAATATTGTTGGAATAGCCTTTTTTAAAAGAAGTTTTCTTTTATGAGGTTGCATAATCATGTCTGCTTCAAAATGAGCACCACATAAACGATGACTACTATTGTATAGACTTTCTATTTTTGGCATCAAGTCAGGCCTATCGCATGCTTCGAGCCAAACTTTAGCTCTGAAACAAAAACAACAAATTAAATCAATGCATGAAACTAAGGCTCATAAATGTAATATGAATATCAAATAATAAAGTATTATACTTTTCGTATGAAATTACAAACAGTTTCTCACTCTTTTGAATCCTTTGGAAAACGGTTAAATTTTTCATCACAATTATAATATTTATTGTTACATCCACAAACTACACACACACTACCCGTTTTCTTCTTTTTAATGGTATCCATTGCAAAAAATGCTTATAAACTATAAAAATAATACCAAAACCCCGTAAAAATATAAGCTGTAATAGATAATTTTATTCGCAAATTCACCACTGGCACTTTAGTTGGATCGCAGCACAGCACTGGCCGCCGGATGAGATACTCATCCGAACGACGTTGTAGTTCACAGAGAGCTCGGCAGTGTAACGTCACGAGATAACATACTGGTTCGTTCCTATACTGTAGTGAAATAACCAAAATCTTTGACTGTTTTGGTATGTTTTACTCGACATCAAGTTAAGACTGCTAGAACTACTACACTGTCAGATTTCACGATCTCTTTTGTCGACTAATTTAAATATCTAGGCATTGTCTTGGTTAAAAAATTATCATGGACGAACCACTTCTAGTATGTTAAAAAAAATGCGAAAAAGGTACGAATTTCCTAAGAGTAATATCCAAAAGAAAATGGGGAGCAGATGTCAACCTTGCGTATACATTCTACAAGGCTTATATTCGTTCCATATTGGATTATGGGAGTACATTATATGGAGCAGCATCTAAAACATATATATTTACTATTGATCGTATTCAATATAAAGCCTTAAACATTTTTATGGGACTAATGATATCTCCTAACCAAGCAATTTTGGCAGAAATTCAAGAGCCACCATCAAACATACGTAGACAATTTTTAGCTGAAAAACCAAAAATTAAATATGGAGCATTTAATACGGAAATTATCCAAAAAAGTCGCTTACATAAATACTTGTAATCTTACAGTTCATTATTGGAAAATAAAATCATCCCCTCCTTTGGCAGAGGCCTTTATTAGTACCAATCATGATGAAGCTTCCATCTTAAATAGTACTAAATTCCCTATATATAAGTATAGTTACAAAAGTACTATATTTCGGCCAACCGTCATATACCCCTTATACACCGAAATTCCTAATCCAAATAACATCGTTCTTAAAACCATATTGAATAATTTTGAATACAATGTAACAAAAATATATACAGATGGAACCAAATGTGACTATGAAACAGGAGCAGCATTTTTTGTTTCAAACATAAATCATGTCGAAAAATTTAGAATAGCAGACATTATATCAGTTTACTTTGCCAAGGCTTTGGCACTAAAACAATGCTTATTATGGTGTACACTAAATCCATTTCAAACAGTTGCTATAATGACAGACTTAAAATCCGTTTTACAAGCTATAGAAGGATCTCCTATAAATATTTATAATCAGGAACTAATTTTTGAAATAAGAAACTTACTACACCAATTGAGAATTAATAATAAACATATTATTCTCATATGGATAAAGGTCACAGCGGTATTATATGCAACGAAAAGGCAGATCAGGAGGCAAAAGAAGCTTGTAAATTGAAATAATACCTAAACTTTTTCTGCCAAAGTGATGTAATTAGCATGCATGGAAAATCTATTAGAATCAGATGGAGAGAGGCTTACAATAACCTAAGCAAAACATCAAAAAGCTTCTACTTCCAGCATCATACAAATCTACCAAATAATATACCACACATAA
>CAJUYH010000880.1:86749-132006 GCA_910591685.1 Galerucella tenella | reverse complement strand
GGTTGCGCGTCACGCGCAAAGAGAAACAAAAAGAAAAAAGGAAAAAAAAAAATATAATATATACATAGAATAGAGACGAGAGAGAGAGAGAGAGAGAAAGCAATGCATCACAGCGTAATATAGAACATGATGAGAGAATAAAATTCGCGTACTGTTCCCCATAGCCCGTGGCATGTCATCGCAGAGTGACGGCGGCAGTAGTAGTGATTCAGCTACGGTCAGACATACAGGAAAATTGTGATAGAGAATGGGGGATAAGGGGGAGAATATAGCGAGAGACATCTACGCTCTTGAACAGCTAAAGAGAAAGAAAGCCGCTTTGATGAGAGGCTTTGAGAGCAAGTGGGAAGTAAAGGTACAGAGTTTCCATGCGGAAATTTCTCTACACACGAAATATTGCGACATTAAATGCATCTGAACATGAAATAGACAGAGAGAAGAATTGGTACGCGTTTGCAGATATACGAATGGGGGTAGTTAGGGGAAGGGGAAAGGGGGGGGGGGGGGTGATAGGTAAAATAAAGAGAGCATGCGCGGTATATGGCGAGGAAGCGCGCTCATCTAACGATCGGCCCACGGAAACGCCCGAAACGCTGTGGATTCGAGCGCGTTGTCCATTGCGCGTTCGAGCTTCCAACCCCCATCCACAGGGAGAGTTTGATAAAGGTGCGTTGGAGGTGGAATACCGCTAGACTCATGTATATATGTAAATATATATATGTGTGTGTGTGTGTGTGTGGATGTTGGGGTTGGACGGGGTAAGAACGGGCGGCCGGAGTGAGAGACAGCGAGAAAAAGACTAGCGGCGGGGGCACAAGTTCCAAGCGAGTTGCAAACGAGACCAACGCGAATAATAGAAGGAGACGAGCACACCGGGGGTGCGATAAAATGCGCGAAGTCGTTGAGCTGTGAAGGGGAGACGAGCTGAGAGTGTGGCACGCTCCATCTGACAACATCAAGAACAAAATTTGGATATTTAGTAGTAAAAATTAGAAAAATTACAATGAGAAATTACGGTATTATTTATGTAATGTTAGACCAAATGGATTTGTGAAGATAAGAAAAAGTTGAGTGGGTGAGAAGACAATAAGGGTGTAGACGAGACACGAGTTGTGTGTGATTATAATACTGGTGGATATTGCCGGTTCAATATAACGTATAAGTAATTTTTTATATAATAAAAACGTGCGAGATTTATCTTTATTAAAGAGAAAGAATAGAGGAACAAAGTGCCAGTGGGTGGGTATAGATTAAAATTGTATTTGGATGTTGATACATACAAATTATTTTCTAACATTTGTTATTGCTATCGCGAGATACTGTTCGGATATGGACAGTGCGTTAGTGTGCGTCTACATGTGTGTTGAGTAAGTGTATGGGGCTTTTTTTTGTTAACGTTTATATTTGCGGCGAGCTGAGTAACGGTGTTGGAAGAGCGCGCGTATACAATCGATCGTGCAGGCCCTCATGAACACGGTTAAATTTTCATAGTAAGAGGCATTTTACACGGACACTCACTGTTAATATCAGTGAATTTTCATTTATCCACGTGTGTCTATATAATAAATAACCCCATTACAATCTTCATCACAACGTACAATAATAAATAGAAAAGAAACGAACAACACAGTAGAAAAAAAAATAAAAATAAAATAATAAAGTGGAGGAAAAGCTGAATCATTCCACATTGGGGGGTAATGCCAATATGGTTGTGACTGTTGAAAAAATGAAACCATCATTATCATCATCATTATTATTATTATTATTATCAACATTACAGATATCACATTTATATTATCGAATAATGAAAAAATTTACACAAAATTCAATTGTGAGACAATAAAAATAATTGCACATTGTTACTTGCTAATTGTCAAATACTTTTGCAGTCTAATATATATGTGCAGAAGTGGAGGAATGTAAAGAGGAAGAGGCTTGGTGGACAATAGTAAAAGACAGTGAGGGAATAAAAGAGAAAAAAATAGAGAAGAAAATTTTGCCGGCGCCACGAGGTGAAAAATTGCACAAGAAGATTTGTCAACGGGATAATTTTAACGAAGTGGAGTGTACAAGTTATATATACATTACTAGTCGAGGGTGAAGGAAGGGATCATAATTCCCTTCCTTATACTCACTCATACTCCATTCCCTCTCCACCTTTCTACTTTATCTCTACTTTTTTCCTTCTCCACCGCTTTCATACCTAGACTCCGTGTGGAATGACAATAAAGAAGCGGCAACGGCCGGTGCAGGCGTCGTTGCTCGCCGGCATTTGTCACATTTGAGAGAGGGAGAGAAGTCCAACAAGAGCTTTTTCTCACTATTATACTTTTGTCTCATTTTTTCCCCCTTTTTTTTTTCCATTTCTTTATTACTACTACAGCCTCTGTCCCTCATACTCACACTCTTTCCCTCTCTCTCTCTCTCTCTCGCTCTCACTCTCTCATAACACACAAACAAAACACATAAATATATACTGACGCTATTATTGTTACTACTGGTGTGCACTCGCCAGAATATTGAGTACATTGGGATGGCAGTTGATGCAAATCTGTCTGCACTCTTAGTGAGATTTATCCTCGGGGGATTTTACATCCTCGTTATTCTCATCCTGTGCGTCAGTGCCGATGAGAATTGGGACAAGGATGACGACCCAAGTATATATACATATATATATTTATATATAATAATAATTTTATACTTGTCATATAAAATAGAATGTAATAATCAAGAAATTTCATTCATATTATTTGCATATACACTTGTTTTATTGAATTTATTTATTT
This sequence comes from Galerucella tenella, assembly GCA_910591685.1. Classification (NCBI taxonomy): domain Eukaryota; kingdom Metazoa; phylum Arthropoda; class Insecta; order Coleoptera; family Chrysomelidae; genus Galerucella; species Galerucella tenella. Next base: position 129,220 of record CAJUYH010000880.1, on the reverse strand, counting down.
ATTCTGTTTTTCATATTTTTGCATGAATTGTTATTCAAACAGTATCTACCATGGAAGTTAGTGCAGTACTTGGGAAAAGTGCGTCTTTGCCATGTGACATTGAACCCACCACTAGAGGAGATGGTGTTTACATGGTATTATGGTTTCGCGGCAACTCCAGTAAACCCATTTATAGGTTATAAAATTTTATTATACGCTCTGCACGAAAAAAATTGAATCGTTTCAATATGACATAAAAATATTTAATTCATTGTCCATTTTATATTTATATGTGAGATGTATTTTGTACAGCATCGACGTACGTGGAAGGTCTTTCAATAGGGCACTCAACTGGTCAGATGAAATGGTACGGCCTCGTGCCCGTTTCGTGACAGTATCACGACCTGCTGCCCTCATCCTGGAGGCTATTGACCTTCATGACGAGGGTATTTATCGGTGTCGTGTCGATTTTCGAAAGTCACCGACACGTAATTTTCAAGTTAATTTAACTGTGATTAGTAAGTAATAAATATTTATATAATTAATATATTTTTTTTTACTTCTGTTAATTGAGTTGGTTTTTATTTCACTGTTCATTTATTATCATTAATGCAATATGATTAATGTTGTTTTAGATCCACCGTCGGAAATTTTAATGTACGTAAGTCCCGAGAGGGGATATATCGACACAGTGGTTGGACCTTATCAAGTTGGCAAAGAGTTTGGACTATCTTGTGAAGTTCGTGGAGGTAATAAAATATAAAATTTTGAATGTGAGATGATAGATAAAACGCCCTTTTAAACCGACCTCACGATCATTAAATACTTATATAAATAATTACCACGACAATAATTCCGATGGGTTTGAATGATATATTACTTTTTGGTAATTTATTATATTACTTGTGAAACCGCAGGAAAACCACCGCCAATTATCACGTGGTTTGTTAATGGTAAAGAAGTAGATGGCCGTATCAAGGAGAATAGCCAGAACATTATTGTAAGTGTACTGACAGTGCCGAAATTGCAACGTGAACATCTCAATACAACGTACAAGTGTCGTGCAACAAATACTAAGCTCGTACAACCATTGGAAAAGTCTGTCGTGCTTGATGTCTATCGTAAGTTTATTTTTATGTATATCTATACTATATGTTCTTCTCGTTATTTTCAACTTTTTAATAGTGATAAAACTTTCCTACATTTTACTTCTTTGTTTGCTTCTTTCTCTCATACTTTATTTTATTTCAATTCAATTTTTTTTTTGTTTTATATTAAAACTAGAGAAATTTAAAACTCCACGTTTCATTGGATTATTACAAGTTTATTTCACAGTGCTGTCCTTCAAAAGTACTTGTTTAATAACTCGAATCGTTCGACAATATTTCTAGTAAAGCCAGAGAGCGTGAAGATAATATCTAAGCCGTCGACATTGGTATCCGGAAAAACCTACAATTTAACGTGCAAAGTCAATGGATCGCATCCGCGCGCAAAAGTTACGTGGTTAGAGGGCAATGTTGAGTTTCAAAGTGGACGTACTATTGACAATGGAAATTCTTCAGTTGTTTACAGTACACTCGAATTTTCACCGTGGCCTGAGGATCATGGTAAACAGTTAAAATGCCATGGAGAAAATCCCGAACTCAATAATGCCTCGCTGGAAGATTTCGTTACCTTGAATGTTGTCTGTAAGTTCACTATTCCATTGAATTTAATTGCACATACCATTTTCTCATTCTTTCAATGAATATAAATTGAAAAATTAATTATTCTTATGTTTCACTTCTTTTTTTTTATTCCCCCGCCCACTTCTATTATTAAAAGTGCCTGAACTATTAATAGTCTTTTATCACATCATTTTATCATTAAATAATTATTAAAAACTTCAATTAATATATCATTATCCTGTCGGATCTCTGCGAACGTCTAATATTAATATTAATGAATATTGATCGCAGTCCCACCGGAAGTTCAACTTGATATAGGCAATACATTAAAAGCACAAAATATCAAAGAGGAGGATGACGTTTATTTTGAGTGTAAAGTGCGTGCCAATCCCCAACATCATCGGATAACATGGAAACACAATGTAACTATTATTCATAAATTTATTCGAATTATTATATATACTCTATATTATTAAATTTTTTATCTTTTTCTCTGTGTGATATATATATTAAATTTTATATATATTGCATTAGGGAATTATTCTTGTGCAAAATACCACCGCTGGCATTCTCATGAGCTCGCAAAATCTAGTGTTGCAAAAAATAAATCGTGAGAACGGCGGAAATTACACCTGTCTAGCTAGCAATGACAGAGGAGAAACGTCCAGCACTGTTGTTCCACTGCGAGTGCAATGTGAGTTTTTCTTTTTTTTTTTTTTTTTTCATATTCATATATTTATTTATTCATTAAATTGCATCAGTTGGCTATACATTTCATTTTATTGCAATGACATTTACACTGTGTTTAATTGGAATTTATATAATAACTGTTGATTTTAACTGGGGGGGGGGTTGGAAAATTTATAGTTGCGCCAGTTTGTAAAACAAAGGAAGTAACAATAATTGGCGCCTCTATAGACGAATCCGTGAAGATTCGTTGTGAAGTTGAGGCTGATCCAAATGAGGTTGACTTTGTCTGGGAGTTTAACAACAGCGGCGAGAATTTCGAACTTGCACCAGCAAAGTTTGACGGTAACAACGGCACAACAAGCGAATTCATCTATACACCAATGTCTGAGAGAGATTATGGTGCATTGACCTGTTGGGGTAGGAATGCAATTGGAAAGCAAAAGACGCCCTGCATCTACCAAGTTATTCCGGCAGGTATGCGCGACTTATACTATTCCCTTCCTATTTCACTGCCCCTCTATTCTCCGTACGCAATACATTCTCAATTCTACTCCCACACAACCACCAACTTTCCATCCAATTCTATTGTCATACATATATATTCACTGATCATTGATTATTTCACCATTCACTTCAATTTATCCGAATATAGATAAAAAATAAAAACAAAATGTAACGTCCGTTAATGCCCAAATTCTCGATTGATTATATTAATTTGTGGTAAATATTTAAATTTTCTAAATGCTAAATTACTTATTATTAATCCACATTACAGTTAAACCAAGTCCATTAAGTAATTGCACGATAAAAGCGTCAGTGAATCAAAGCACAGAGACACTGGAAATTGAATGTACGCCCGGATATGACGGTGGATTGCGACAGGATTTTCACTTGGAAGCTTATGAAGCCCGTACAAATATAATTCGTGCCAATGTCTCGAGCATTATTCCCGAAGCGCCTATCTTTCGTATACCAGTCGTTGATCTCTTGCCAGCCACTCATTTTTATCTGATTGTATATGCAATGAATGCAAAAGGGCGGAGTGATGTATCACACTTGGAGGATATTATGCTTAGAGACTCGGGAAAGCAAACTGGTAATAATTAATGCTCCTTTTTTATATTGCACTGTGGATTGATGAGAAAGATTACCTTCAAGCTTCTTTTATACATTCTCATATTTTCTTTTGAGAATCCCTTTTTTCTTTATTCTTGCCTCTCAATGAGGCCTGCAACATTTTTCCGCCACTTTTCATCCTTGTAATCCATTTTTCTTTCACCATCCAATCTTTTTTACAGATAGCGGAATTAATGTGGTGCCCCTTGTACTACTGCTAATCGGTTGTCTGATGGCACTTGGTATAACAATACTCTCAGTAATGTTAATGATGTATCGACGACGTGGTACTACGTCGCCTGTACACGTTGAACCATATATGAAACAACCCATCATTAGTCCACCTGATTCACGCAATAATTCAATGCTTGACGTGACACATGGTGATCATACGTATTTTGTAGAGTATACGTTGAAACAAGTAGGAGATTATGCGCTCAATCAACCTGATATTATTCAGTCACCCCAAGGTAATAAATAACAAATTATGTTTCATTCATTATATAAGTCGTATTATCTATATCTATTATCACTTTTTTATTAATTAATATAGACCATGAGAAGGTGAAACGTGAGCCACAGATGTTTTTACCCGTTCGACCAGACACACTGTTTGCGCCCTATGATTTTCAAAAGCAGGGCCTTCAGACAAATAAATGTAGTGTAAGTAAACAAAAATACTCACTGAATTCATATACCAAATATATATGTATGTGCTTTCAATTTTTTTTTCTTCATCATCCATATTTTTATTGCAGTTGAATCCATTTTCTACGAAATCATGGGAGCCTATAAGTTTCAAAACGGATCGTAATTTAATGAAGGAGATAATAATCGCAAATTCAATACCCGGTCCAGAAAGTTGCGTGTAAAAATCAATGAAAAACAAAAAAAAAAAAGAAAAAACCACTCTGCGCATTTTCATATTAACAAACATATCAGAATAGCTGAAGCAGCAGCACGTATACATATATAAATATACATAAACACATACACATTCACATTACATGTCAAAACATTACTCCATAATGTGCATTGAAGTTTGTTCTCATATGAATTCGATAAAAATACGTGCAAATGGACAAACAAGAGCGCGTTATACAAGAAATAATGTTGCAAGAGAAGTGGGTGAATGCGAATGGCAACGACTACAAATAACAATACACCATCTACCAGTAATGTCGTGAAATATGTTTGTCACAATGCGACACTAGGGACATTACAATATGATGATGTTATTTTATCTCTTTGAAGTCGCATTGAACATACAATTTAACTTCAACCACCGGTGTATAATTCCGAGTTTAATATATTTTGTGTCAAGTCTTGAAGAGATTCTCTCGAGCATTATTGATTCATCAATCTACCCCCCTCCGACAGACTTTGGGATTTGCAGTTGAAATATACGCGTCATGTGTAAAAATGTCTTCCTAGTGAATTCAATAAATATCCTATCGAAGGCGAATTTTAATAATTGAAAATATCTCGTACGATATTTCAACTGAAAAACCCGATTTGAAACAAAATCAATCAGCATTTAAATTAAATATATATGCGTGTGTGCGTTTTTAAATTGTAGAAGTAAAGATTTTAATTACAAGGAATATGTTTTATACAAAAAAACCACGGGCGAAAAAAACATTCATGAATTAATCAAAAAACTGTGACTCTCGTGCGAGACGAACCGAATTGAAATGAAGGAAGTTGGCCATTAGTACACAATGACGCACCAAGAATAGCACCATAAACCAGTGCCATCCACATAAGTATACCTATGATGACAGCGACCAACAGGACTCGTAATTGTTTGGTGCAATATTTGGAGATAGATGTGGTCCAATGAGTAATCGTTTTCGCGCCCTGCACAAAATTTGCATAACCTGGCGCTAGCATTGGACTTTTGGGAGTTGATGCTGGCTCCTCTGGTGCCAATAAACTATTATCTAAATTATTGGAATTTACATCTCCGTTTGTTTCTACATTAAATATGTGATCTGAATCTCTTTCTATGATAAATGTTCTTCCACGATCATTATCCACATTCAATTTTCTATCCGAAATTATTCTTGTAGCAAATCTTTGATCCAGGCCTCTTCCTACGTTAGATCTTATATCATTGATGTCAACAGGACCATTTGCTCTTTCGTCGTCAGTATTCGATTGAGTTCCCTTATCTTCAAGAGCCCATACATTTATATTCTCATTCGAATTGCGATATGTTGTTCCACGTGATACAGCAGCCATCCTTGCATTATTTGTGTTGGAGCATCTGGGTTGACACAGTGATCCTGACGCATCATAATTTGGTACTGTTATTTTCTGAAATTAAATTGGCTATTTGCATTTAAACTATAAACTCTACTATTTCATGTAATTTTTCTCTTTCCAATTTGTTCATTCTTTATTCGAAGACCTTTTGTATTTGTTTACGTGCCAAATGTGCGACTTTACATTTAATATGCCGCAGTTGTGAACAAAATTCGCTATCCGATAGTAGCTTCCTTCCAGACGAATCGTAGCGATTCATACCACGTTTTCTGCATGTTTTATTATCACATAACATACTTTTAAGCGTGAGCAAATTGTATTATTTAATAATTATAGACTATATTCGACATGATAATATTGGGAGTGACGGGAAGGGTTATTGAAAGAAATGTCATGTGAAGTTAGATACGATTAATCGATTGCATATCGCTTTCACCTCATTTTATTGTTTTACCACTACTAAACATAATTTTAATTAATATTTTCACATATATTCATATAAAAGTGTTATAAAATTATGATTAATTCACGCGTGGCTTTCGCTCAGGTGGTGGTTTCATGTCTTTTTTCTCTGTTTTGATTTCTTGTTTGATTTCCACCGCTTAAATAATAGATCCGATATTAGATTATGTCACGAAGTATTCTCAAATAAATAGTCAAAGTTAATTGAAATTGATACTTACGTGGCTCAATTGCCGGTTGATGAACTGGTTTCGGTACAGGCAATGGAAATTTTCGTGTTATTTCAGCCAATAACATATCAACTCTTTGACGTTGAAATAATGAACTGGGTTCTTCTCTCGTAGGTATTTCCTTTTTTGTTGCTAATGATTTACCATTTTTAAAGTCCCATGAGTAGCCTTTGCTTGGATGATATCTCGATGATGAACTGGCTTCTTCAAACGCTGATTGTAAATGATGAATTGTTGAGAGCTGCGATGAAATAAAAATTCATTTTTATGTATTCATTAAATTTAATTTGTATGGTATTGATAATATTATAAATTACTTCGCATAATTACCAGTCTGGAATTTATAACTGATGCCAAATCAGGAGCTTGATAAACTACCCCTGCAATAATATAGTAATCTGCTAATGGTGTAACTTGGGTTTGTGAATATCGGTGTTGCTTGCGAATCACATATAAAATTGGCTCTTGAACATGCAGTAGAATATACTCTAACCCTGTCATGTTTCTAGATGAAATATTTCTCAATTATAATTTGGTTTAAATTTAGAAATGTATACGACATGATAGTTGAAAGATCCAACAAGTTTCCTGTCCACTACTCACTGCAATTGTTCCGGATTGAGACGTTGCATTTTAACAATTTCATTGTTGCAAGTACGATCGAAAAATGGATTACTACGTTCCGAAAAATAATCCATTATATTGTTGAGATTCAATAGTGGAATCCAAGCACTGTCATGCCAGGATAAACCCAGTGGGCTTTCTGTAATGGGTTATACATTAATTATTTCATTGTCTCGTCGTGGATCGATGACAAAATGAATAGAAGAAGCAGATTTACCTGGAACTGGTACACGAGCAGGAATCATTTTTTGTACTTGGGGAAATTGTTTCACAGATTATTTGCTAATTTATGTCTCACATTTGTTTATATTCACGATATTTACACGACAAGAGGTGTTGTTTATGAACAGTGCGGTTATCAATAGTGTGTAATAGACATTTTTATGACAAGATGGCACCGTACGTTTCTTCCCGAAGGAATTTTTATTGCGGTGCCGCCCATCAACGAAAACTTACGCATTTCGTCAAACATAACCTCAATCACCAACAAATATCATTTCGTGATAAATCATATGGCTAATTTTGACAGTTTGGAATTTGTAGTGGGTGAATTCATTACATAAAATAAATCGTAGCTACAATGAATCTCTGTCCCGATTTATCATCATGAATTTCATTATTAAAACGTCTTATTTCATATCATTGAATATACTACTTTAGCTGAAAATTATAGATAATAATTTATTTTAAAGTAATGCAACATCAAATATTTATTCAACAAAGTAATTGCTCACTAAAAATCATCCAACATGATGCAACAATATATGAAAGAACTCGAACAGGTAAATGGCCAATATGTTAACTTATGAAAAATAAAAAAGAAATACGATCTTCATAGTCAAAACTAAAAAATTTTTCTAGGAACCATTTGATCCTGAAGAGTTTGTTGAGCGTTTAGCTTGGCGAACAGTAAATGATTCAGTGGTAGATGGTATCAAAGGTACATTTGATCCTGTTTCTGTACATGAAACATTTCTCCATGCAATTAAGGATCTCCAAGTGTTGGAGGAGCGACAGCAAAAGAAATGTGAAAAATTGGAGCTAGCTCTAAAAGAAGAAGAAACACGTCATGCATATGAAATAATCGAATTGCAGGATAAAAATAAACGGGCAATGGATTTATTTCATCAATTGGATGAAAGAATAAACTTTGTCGCAACAAAAGTCCTTCATTTGGGGGATCAACTTGAAAGTGTAAATACACCAAGAGCTCGAGCAGTTGAAGCGCAAAAATTAATGCGACATTTCAGTGAATTTCTTAGCCCTGGTCCATTGACTGATCCCATTTTCACCGATAAATCAACATTAGATGTAGCTGCAGATGTTATACAAAAATTACATCTCATATCACAAGAGCTGCCATCGGACAAATTTGATCAAGCAAAGGCTAAAATATCAGCAAAGTACGATGAGATTGAGCGAAATTTAATAGAAGAATTTGTACGTGCACACAATAGCGATGATGCAGAGAGAATGAAAGAATTGGCATCGGTTCTTGCGCACTTCAAAGGCTATTCTCAATGTGTCGATGCATTTATTGAACAGAGTCAAATGGGATCGTTTGGCGGCAAAGACGTATTTCAAGACGTTATTCCAATGTGTACAAAAAATTATAAACTTATGCAACAAGTGTTTACAAATCCTGAGCAAGTAATGGCAAAATTTGTTCTAAATATTTATCATCTTCGATTGCAAAAGTATGCTATAGCTAAATTGGCTGATCGAACAGACTCTGACAAATACTTGAGCAATTTATATGACTTATACTCAAAAACTACAAAGCTTTCGAGCGATTTAAAGCGTTTTGACATGGGCACTGATGATGCATATTTGACAAAACTCACTCGCAATATTTTTCAAAAACACCTTGACACATATATAAGGTATTGTAAAATTTACTAATTTGTAAATGAAACATATTTTATTATTCACTACTTGTTTGATTTTTTTAGCACTGAAATAAAAGCATTACGTGAAAAATCGGCAGCACTTTTAATAGAATATTATGAATCAAAGAATCATCAGAAAAAACAGTTACAAACGGGCGGCTTTCAAGAATTACGTCGCGATCTTCAAGCAGTTCTTGGCACAAGAACAAATATCAATATTGCTCAAATTGAAGATTATGGAGGCGAGACATTTCTCTCTGAAGAATTGGCAATTGCATTGCTTCAACGAAGTAAATTGGCATGTCAAAGATGTCAGGCGTTATCACAAATCGCTGACATGCCATCAAATGCTCTACAAATTTTGGATATTCTACTGCAGTATCTGATGAATGAACATGTGGATTATGCACTTGAATTGGGACTTCAGAGTGTGCCAATACCTGAAAATAGAACGTCACCTGAAATATATTTTTTTAATGTTGTTCGACAATGCAATGTTATCGTACGTTTATTGGAAGAGCAATTCAACGATAGTCTCGTACCGCTTGTCATGTAATTCACTCTCAAATATTTCATTCATGTGTAGTAAATTATGTGCGTCAATAACTTCAACATTTCTTAATTGATTTTAGGTCGACGCCAAAGCATGGCGAATGTTTGACCCGGCAAAAGGCCGTACTCGGACAAATTGAATTGAAACTTGATACGGGATTGGATCGGAGCATTAATGCAATTGTTGGTTGGGTAAAAATGTATTTGCAAAGTGAACAACGCAAGACTGACTTCAAACCGGAGACAGACGTGGATACTCTGAGCACATCGGCATGTCTCGCTGTTGTGCAATATGTTACGGGCATGATACGACACATTCGGGATAGCCTTGATGGAAGAAATTCGGAAATTGTACTGACTGAATTGGGTGTTCGTTTTCATCGAGTGATATATGAACATTTGCAGCAATTTCAATTTAATTCAGCTGGCGCAATGTGCGCCATTTGTGATATGAATGAATACAGGAAGTGCGTGAAGGAGCTTAGTGTTGGTATTGTTACATCGTTATTCGATACATTGCACGCTTTGTGTAATCTTTTGCTTGTTAAACCGGCAAACTTGAAGCAAGTTTGTACTGGCGATCAGTTGGTAAGCTTTTTTGCAATTATTAAAGTAGATTTTCGATACTATTCACAAATGTAAAATTAATTTGTTTCAACTTTCAGGCTATGCTTGATCGCGCAACGCTCATGAGTTTTATCCAACTGCGAACGGATTATAAAACACAGAAATTAGCAAATTTGTTAAAAGATTTAGCCACTACGTAATTGTTGTAAAAAACTTTAAAAGTTAAGAATAACATATATACATATAATATTTCATAAAAATATAGGTATAAAGAAAAGAAAAATAATGAAAAATATCGTTTGTGTATGAATGGAAATACTTTTCAAAGGAGTAGTAATGAACGGAAACAGCTGTAATAGTTGAAATAAAACACACATACACAATTAAAGTAGCAAACTTATTAACTTTTTTTCGTTTTTTTAATTATTATTATTATTCATACATCTTTTCAGGTCCACCAATCTTCTGTTGATAAAAAAGCATTGTTTCTAAAACAAATCTACAATCCATCACGTCATCATTATCTAAATTAATTGTCACGCTCATCTATTACACTTTTATTTTTTGTTTTTTTTTGTTTCATTCCTTCATTACGTTAAAAGTTCAATTGGACAAAAAAAAGGAGCAGCATATTTGAGTATACCACAATTATTATTGACATATGGCGAAAAAGTTAATTGATTAAAAGTAACTAAATTCCAATGAGATCAATGTCACAATACATTGGTCTCTGAATTATATCTTCATCCACAAATAATTTGTCTCCTATCTTTTCCTTTAATTTTTTTATTTCTCCCTTCTCTTCGTTTGACTTGGAATCGACGTATACGAAGTAAGCAGACAAGCACAAAGTGGTGAAAAAAAAATTCACTTATTCAATATCATTGAAATATATTTTTTATATGTTGCAGTCCTGAAGTTAATGATAACTTGTAGAAAATTGAATTATGCTCACTTTGCGCACTCATAGGTTTAAAGGGCTGATGAGGGGATAAGAGGCAGATAATTTTTTTCTTTTTGCTCTCTTTCATGTCGTCTCTTTCCCTCTCTCTCACATTTTTTTTTTTTTTCACTATATGATCCGTGCTAAAATTTGTATCGACTTTGCTATTGGACAAGATTAAACAATGGAAGAAGAGACACCGCAGGATGAGAACCAATATCAGCGCATACGATAAGTATTAGTCTCGTGTATTTCGCACAATTCTCCTTTAAAGTCCAATTCAATATTAAAATCCAAATCTCTATAATTTCTTGCGTTTGGCTTCATTGAAAACGAACCAAATATCTCTTCGCCTTTCTTCACTGTCATATAATCATCAAAATAAAATACCGTTTGCTTCCAATGAGTATACTGATGCTCCGGCGCTGTACTAAAACCAATACGCTTATGGCATTTGGTGAATTCAATATTAAAGAATGTAACTAGCGCCTGAACATAATCATTACGTCTGACTTGAAGAGTGAATGGTGATGAAAATTCAAGATCTGCCTTCGTTACAGTGTAAAGATCAACTTCCTTTATCAAACAAGCATTTGTAACAACTTGTTTTGGATCAACAACATCAACGAGCGGCTCACTTATTGCAACTTTACGAATACTGCTCATATCAAAACCATAAACATCATCCCACCAATTGATTTTTTCATCTTTATATTGACGATCCTCAATGCCACAGATGTACAGCGTTGCTTTATCTGGGAACAACATACCATCGGGTTTGAGCCATTTGTCACGAGCAAATAGCACTGTGTCCAACATTGACTCATAAAATAGACAATAACCCATCCATTCTGATATAATTATATCAACTTTTTCAATACCATCGGGCAACACAACCTCCTCAACTTTACCCTTAAGTATTGAAATGATATGGGATAATTGATTCGTTTCAACAATTTTATCAGCATATTCCACGATATTTGAACATTCAATACCAATAACTTTTTCAGCTCCAGCTTTAGCAGCGAACATTGATAATATTCCAGTACCACATCCAATATCCAACACCACTTTTCCTTTGAATAAATGTTTATTATGATACATTGAATTACGATAATTTATCGTTCGAACTTCGTCTTTCAACATCTCTTCATGAATACCATAATGAGCGTACGAATCGAAATAATAATCTCGCGACGTCATTTCATCTACGGAAACTTTTTTATTCGTTGGTGCATCCTGTTCCTTATTTATGCTGTTGGAATTCTCTTGAATTTTGTCGTTTATCACTGGCGCGGGTTCTGCCACCTCCATTGTTTCCATTTTTAATGTCTGGAAAAGTGAGATGAAAAAAAGGTATTGAATAAACTTGACGAAAAATTTATAATTACTCGATATAAATATCACATCTACTGCAATTTCAATTTTTTTTGTGAAGATAAATTGCAGTATGGCGTTGCTATAGCTGATGCCATTGCCGAAAAGATCGGTTATGCGATTTATCAAGTAATGGAATAATTAAATATTATTTACAATGCACTTCATGTGTAGTTTGATATGTGTAAATTCTGGTGTATACGAAAGATATATAAAATATACGTTATGACACTGCAATGAATTAATTTATTTGGAACACACAAATGATTCGAGTACGAGCGGCGTCCACGTGCCCGCCAAAACTAATGGCGTCCATTACACGATGATAATCAAATGATGGGTCGCACACACGACGTTAGTTTCTCACGTGTAAATAAAACGAGACTTTTTACCAATATACAATGATTTATACCGTAATATAACGTGAATTATTTGTGATATATCGAATAATTAAAATGATTTCAAATGACATTTTATCCTTTTGAAATAGTTCCGGATACTTTGTAAAAAATTTTAAACCCAAAATTCGTGAAATGTCGAAAGCATGCTCCAACTAACAAAAAAATTATCTGAAAGTCGACGGCACATCAAAACGAGATATTTGAAATATGCAACAAGTCAATGTCAAAAGTCAGCAGTAATGTCATGTAAATTATGTACATTAAGTATTTTAATATCGATATCGTTTAATTACTTACACTGTCCTCGATGCTTATTGTATTGTTCTCAGCGATGTCTCCCGGCACTTCTATAATCGACGCCATTTTGTTTCCGCGTCCTAGCGTATAGACTCAAAATGAACAGGAGCGGTTCAAGCTCAAGTCTTACTACCAATAATATTCATTGACTAAGCACAATTATTCAATATATTCTTTCTAAATTCATAGTAATAAAATAAAAATCGTCGCATAATAATAACAACTACACAATATTTAATCATTTTACCATGCAAACAACTTTAAATATGAATGATACGTAAGCGAAAGTTTGAATATTTCCGCCCGGAAGTTTGTATATAATTTGCACGACCAATCATACTCCAAAATTCCAAATTCAATCGTCCAATCAGTGTGTGTATTAATACCTGGGGGAATTTGTGAATGGATACGACAATAAATTTTTCGACCAATCAAATTGATCCACAGATCAAAGGCGCCAATGTACAGATCACCGGGCGAGAAATGAACTGCAATAATGGTGGCGGGGAACACAGAGGGAAGAATCATCGCTGAATTGCCAATAGACTCGTACATATATGTGTCGTGTGAATATGTATATGTTCATCAACACAGTGACAGCTTCAGTGAACCTTTTTGCAGTTATTTTTTTTTATTGCAAAAACATGTCCGGCAGCGGTAAGCGGGGAGTAAATCCGATGATTCCCGAGGTGAACTCGATTGTATGAGTAGAGTGGCTGCAGAGGGAGAATACGGTGTGTCGAAGTTAGCCGAATAATTGAAGTTGGAAGCGAGATGTTGGAGTTACTCCGATCAAGTTCATGTCAATGTGAGTAAGTGAGATACAGCGATAAATTGGCAAAAGAGAGAGTGGGAGTTGAGTGAAAAGAGTAGAGGAGAAGTGAGGAGAGGAGAGTATATTGGCTGTGTGTGTGTGTGTGTGTGATCAGTGTAAGTGCGACTCTGGAGAGCTCTAGCTTTAGAAGCGGGTCAACATCTCGTTTTTTTTTTTTGTCCGCAGAAGAAAAGAGCCTACGTTGCGATTCGGACGTACTCATAGTCTTTCTCTCATGTTTCATTTGTGCTTTACAAAAAACAGACATTGAAAAAGGAATTTATTAACGTGAGCGTATATTTGTGGATACTGGATAGTGAAAATATAAATTTTCATGCCTTGCCTGCTCAATTGTCGCAAGTTCGTGTACATGGAGCCTGTAGAACGATAGAAAATGCTGGTGAGTAAACGGGCGGGAGAGAGCGAAATGCGTCAAAGTTTTCTTTATATTCCAAGCTTCTGAGTAATATTGTAAATTAATACGGAATTAATTCATTGTTGCCATGGAATTTGGAATGAAAAAAACGCCACGCTCTCTACCATCATTTTTCATTCAACTAAACATAAATAATTTTCCTTATACATATTCACCTACATATACTTCAAAGTCTCGTTCTCAATTAATATATTGTAAGACATTACTTTCGAGGTTATCAGTTTTTGTGTCACATTCACATTCAATATGTATACGTAAATATAATGTAGCCAGCCCATGATCATGAACATGTATTATTTTGATCTCATCTGTCGAATCGACATTTTTTTTTTATTTTTTATTTTTTTCTTTCATTCCACTGTCGTATTACACAAGCATTGAAGAATGAGGCAGCAATCCATATCATTAATGGTCATTGATGTGTCGCCATAATGGATTTGTATGTTTATATTACAGGGTGACGATCCACCGTATCTGTCGGTGGGTACCGAGGTGAGCGCGAAATATAAGGGTGCATTTTGTGAGGCGAAAATTCGCAAAGTCGTACGTTCAGTGAAATGTCGTGTGACATACAAACAAGGATTGGGCACAGCAACAGTAACTGATGATCAAATAAAAGGAACTTTGAGAGTTGGTGCATCGGTTGAAGCACGTCATAATGACAAGAAAGATTTTGTCGATGCAACAATTACAAAAATTCAAGATTGTAGTCAATATACAGTTGTATTTGATGATGGTGATATCACAACATTGAGAAGAACGGCATTATGTTTGAAGAGTGGACGACACTTTGCTGAGAGTGAAACTTTAGATCAATTACCATTGACACATCCTGAACATTTTGGCAATCCAGTTATTGGTGGACGACGTGGCAGACGCTCGAGGCAAGCACAGTGAGTTGTTAATTATTGCATGTAATATCTTACATTACAATCAATTTAATATTGTTGTTTTCTATTTTTTTTTTTTGTTTTTTCTTCAACTCCAACTAATATTATCAACCTAAAGAGATGACAGCAGTGAGGATGAAGGTAGTCCACCGCGCGGTAGTCCGTCTGGTTCGGGTTCAGGCGGGAAAGAAGGTGTAGAAACTGAACCAGAAATCGGCCGAGTTGTTTGCGTTGAACTTGGTGATAAGAAGAAAAAAGATAATTGGTTTCCAGGATTAGTTGTAGCACCAACCGCACAGGATACCGTAAGAATTCGCGTTCGTGACGATTATCTCGTTCGGTCATTCAAAGATGCCAGGTACTATACTGTGCCGAAAAAGGAGGCAATAGAATTTACAAAAGAATTGGGCTCGAAAGTGGAGAATAGTGGATTAAAAGTTGCAGTTGAAAAAGCACTATTATTCCTGGAAAAAAATGAATTGCCACCGCATTGGGATAGGGATTCATTATTTGGCAATAGTATGTCAAGTGGCAATAGTGACAGTGATGCGGATTTAGATTCCGACACATCGGATGATGAGCCGAGAGAGGAGAAAGATCACTTTGTTGCGCAATTATATAAATTTATGGATGATAGAGGTACACCAATAAACAATTGTCCTATGATTGGCAATGAGGATATTGATTTATATCGTTTATTCCGTGCTGTTTATAAACTTGGCGGTTATAATCGTGTAACAAATCAAAATCAGTGGAAATCAATAACACGTAGACTTGGTATATCGATGCAATCGACACCAACAACGCACAATTTAGTAAAACAAGCGTATAAAAAATTTTTACACTCATTTGAAGATTTTTATCGGAAGC
Organism: Galerucella tenella; assembly: GCA_910591685.1. NCBI lineage: Eukaryota > Metazoa > Arthropoda > Insecta > Coleoptera > Chrysomelidae > Galerucella > Galerucella tenella. Next base: position 113,148 of record CAJUYH010000880.1, on the reverse strand, counting down.
TTGGATGCACAATGGTAAATCATCCGCGTGGCAGTACACGAAAGCAGCGACCTGGACGTAGTCTAATTAGAGATAAAGATCGTAATACACCAGTGCCGACTAGTCTCCAAACAATTGCACCGATTAAATTGGAAAAGGAAAAAAGTGATGTCGATGAAGAGAAAAAAACACCACCAATAGTTGTCGAAGAGGAAAAAATTCGTGAAGCGATTGTTACAACGCCGCGTGAAATTGTTAAGGAGGAAGAGAAAGAAATTGCAAAACCAGTGAAGAAAAAAGAGAGTCCAGAGGAGTCAGTAAGTGGCCAAGAGAGTGATGTAAATGTCGAAGGCGAGTCTGCCGAATCATCGAGTAGTGAAAAATCGCAAAAGCCACCAGCTCGATTCACACCTGTACCACTTAGTCGTACTAAAACTATCACCACAAAAGTCAAAGACGAATCCAAGAAAAAATTATTCGAGAAACGAAAGCAAGATGGCAATTCATCATCGTCTAGTGGTGCAACAAGTGTATCGACGAAAAAAGAATTATCGAAAAAAGATGAAGACACGACAAAAACACGTTCTAAATCCAAGGAGGATACGAAAGGAAAGGAGTCAAGGGAAACAAGAACGCCGTCGCGCGAACCTGAAAAATCTCGTGGCAATCTTACGACAAAACCTCGACGATTGACAGACGATGAATTAAAGAAGCAACAGCGTGGTAGAAAAAAGCGTGAAGACACAGAAAAATCACGCGGTGATAAAGATGATAATAGCGGTGCTGAAAATACAACAGCACCGTGTTACAAGGGCCCAGTGCAATTTGGTGACAGGCTAAAAGTGTATTATGGACCAACGCATGAGTCTAAAGTGACATATGAAGCCAAAGTAATTGGCATTCAACAAGTAGACGGTAGTGCAGAGTTGGATTATCTTGTTCATTACACTGGATGGAATACACGGTATGATGAGTGGATTAAGGCAACAAGAATTGCACAAAATTTCACGCAAACGCAGGGGCGTGTCAAGAGAACTAAAGCAACACCTAGGCCACAAACCCCTAGCACAACTTCAAATAAATCATCGACAAAAGTTGTTGGCACAGGCGTACAAGGAAGACGTCGAGCTCAAAGTGTAGCGCCATCCATCTCCAAAGGCTCCACGTCAACAACATCCACCTCATCATTATCAATGTCGACAAAGGAAAAGGAGGGAACACAACCGGCGCGATCAACGACACCACTATCTGTTGCCAGTTCAAGTTCCCGTACGAAAAGTCCAGCCACACCAGCAGGCAGTCGTCCAACGAGAAATACACGAAATGCTGAATCAACGGGCGTTGAATTGCGTCGACGTACTCGAAGAATGTCAGGACACACAGATTTGTCTGTGGCAACTGAGAGTGAAGATAGTGATGCTTATGAAACTGATACGACTGAGCCTGAGCGGGCGCGAACAAGATCGCGCAACACTGAAGTCGCTCGAAGACGCGAGGTAAGACGACGTGTTGAAGATCGAATTAAACCAGATGAAAATAGTGAAGTTGAAGATGAAAAGGAAGTTGGTGAAGAACCAAGGAGAACACGAAGATTGCGCAGGACAATAACTAAAATAGTGGAAACTAAATCGGAGGCTGACAGCGGCGGTGCTGGCGCAGATGATGATGAGGAGGAGGATGATGTTGATGATGAAGAGAATGATGAGAATGACGAGGAAGAGGAAGAAGAGGAGGAGGAAGATGATGATGAAGCGCCAGAGACATTTGAACGCGCTACCGCGCACGGGCACGACGATCAACCTAAAGGTCGTGACTTTGATTTAAATCAAATACGATCAGAGCTCAAGGGCTTTGACAAAGCGGTTAAAATGGAAGTGATACGTATGGAGCCGGAGAATTCTGGTGATGAGGATATTAAACCTCGCATTGAAGATTTACAAAAGCAAATAAAGGAAGAGGAAGACGATATAATAATTGAAGATGTCCCAATTGATGTAAAACCTGTAATGGTTGAGACCGTTATCGTAAAACCTACACCGCCTTCACCATCGCCCACTGAAGACGTTTATGAATTTAAAGAGCCTGAACCCTTCGAATTTGAGGTTAGAAATAAACGTGATTCATCGGGCGATAAGGACAAGTCAAAGAAACGTGTATTCGATGAAGAGCCGAAAAGTCCGAATAAAAAGAAACAAAAAACAGCAACGATAACAACAAGTCCAAAAGAGAATAAATCAGAAATTGAAAATGATGCAAAACGTAAAGTAAGACGAACACCAATCAAACGTCCAGATGATACTGCAATTGAAAGCAGTAGCAATAGTGCAACACCAAAAGTCTTGTCACACGTATCGATAAAAGAGTTGGAAAAAATATCCGAGCCTATGCCAATTAATCCACCGAAAAATCTTATACAAAGTCTTCCTCCGCCCGCAATTCTATCGCCAGTGCCAACAACACCCATTCCAGCCGTAATTGAAGAGCAAACCAAGAGTAACGCGAACATTGACTTGCTATTTAGTGATTTGCCGGGTAATGACGATGGCGCTGGTGATCCTGACGATCCTGAAGATCGATTGATTATCTCCGAGACTGAAGTTTCTGAAGCAGAACATGATAATTTATTCACATATCAGCAGGAAATATTTCCGGCTAATGATATGCCCGATCGAATGGAATTCAATAAAGAAACAGGCGTAACAATAAAAGATAAAGAAGAGAAGCCTTTTATAACAATTGCAAATACGAATGTTATAGTGTCAGCTGTTGTGGCAACGACAAGTTCAACGATTGCACCAACAATAGACAGAAAAATTCTTGATACTAAGACTTCATGTATCGCTTCATTAACCACCACCATTCTTGCTACTCCGTTAATTCCGGCGCCAATAAGCACCCGATTACCAGCTACATCGACAATTGAAGAAAAACTCTCAGCTGCAGCAATGGCATTCAGGCAATCAAAACCTAAAGATATAAAACGCGATGATGATTCGGTTGATTCGAAGAAAAATATCAAAGAAAATTTGAAAAAGCCGGATACCTATGGTAAAAGAACAAAAACAATAATTGAGGAGCAAATAAAATTGAAACACGAAATTAAAAAGGAGAAAGAGGTTGATGAGTCAACGAAACAGGCAGAGGAACGTTCCAGAGAAGCGATGAAAGTTGCAATCAAACAAAAAGAAGAAGAATTGGAGCAATTAAAAATTCAAAAAGAGGCGGAATTAAAAAAAGCGACGGATGCAAAATCCGATAATCGAAAAGTCACTGATAAACGCGACGATGATTGGAAAACAAGTGATAATATAGAAATTGAGATGGAAATACTGAAAGAAGAACCGAGAGAAATTGAAAGACAGAAACGAAAAAAAGTGTTGAGCCAAGAATTTGTTGATTCATCTGATAGTAGTGATTCTGAGCAAAAATTAGTGATTGACAATTGTGAATTGCGTGAAGAGAAACAGGAACCGTCAAATTTTGATATAAAACTCAAAGCCGAATTGGATTTACTTCAAGAATCGCAACAACAAGAGCCTTCAACTAACCATTCGGTAATACAGATTCAGACGGTCCAAACATCACAGCAGAATCAGATAGTAGTAGATTCAAAAGTCGTATTGAATATAAAAACGGAAGAGGAAGGTGAAAATATGAATTTGCTATGTGAAGAGGAAATTCCTGGATCACCAGCGCCGGCAATGGACACAGTGGAGCAAGATGGCAGTGTTGATCGTATAATGATAAAAGAGGAGATCAATGAGAAGAAGCTTGTGTTGTTGGAAATGCCATTTGCCAGTGCACCAACCGCCGGCGGACAAAGCACAAGTCAAGGCACTATGGGAATAACTGTTACTGCCAGTTGTGCTCCTCCTGTATCTCTTCCTATGCCAATGCCGTCGAGCATTGTTACAAGTAATCGACAGCTGCCACAGGCACCGCCGCAGCAACAACCACAACAGCAACATCCAGAACAGCAACAGCAGCAGCAGCAACAAATGAAACAGGAACCACTGCAGCAGCAGCAACATTTGCAAGCAGCAGTCGTTGTTCAGCCACCAAGACGTGAAAGCAATGAAGCTGCACCAGTTATGGATAATACACCACCCACAACACCCGATTCAACTATTTCGAATATCTCCGGTTCACCGAGAGGTGAAGAAAGAACCGGTGGATTATCGCCATTATCTGACGACAATATTAAAATACATCGAGATAGTTCTGAAGCGGATAATGATAGTGGAGGTGGCAGTGGCAGCAATGGTAGCGGCGGTGGTGGTAGCGCTGGTGCTATTGCTAGCAATGCCGGTAGTGGTGATGGTGGTAAAGGTCCGTCCGGGTACAGTGAAGATGATACATCGTTGAACATTGAAGGCGTAAATAGCGGTGAAAGACAATCGAAAGCAACCAAAAGGGCAGTTGAGGATCCGGCGTCGCCCAAAAAAAGAAAGCGCAATCGAAAGAATTCCGAGTGTGGAAGTAACGCAAGCAAAAAAACGTCTACACGACATAGCACCAGACAAACACGACAAGGTGTTAATGCTGGAAGTGATAGCGATGATACAAGCGAGGGTTCGAATCCAGCCATCAATAACTCGTCATCAATTGTGGTGGAAAATAATATCAATGGTATGACAGATCTTAACAATACGTCCAGATCACCGAAACCCACCAAGTATAACTTTTATGTCGAGCTTGGTGAGTTGATCCAATCTTATTATTCAATATAAGTTAGATCCCCTATAATAAATTATTGTAAATAATTTGTTTCAATTTGGTATTAATTAATAGATCCTGAATTGGATGGCAGTCAAAGAATAGCAGTTCTCCAACAGAAACTTACAGAATTGAAGAAAACATATAATTCTGTGAAGGTCGAGCTCGCAGGAATTGAAAGACGTAGAAAAAAATTGAGAAGAAGAGAACGTGAGGGTTAGTATAATAAATAATTGAGCAATTTTTTATATTCAACATTTATTCAATTGTTGACTTTGAAATATTATTAAAGTATTTTTTTTTATCGTAGCAATGAAAGCAGCTAAAGCGGAAATGCAACAAGCCTGCTCTTGATGGGACCGCAATATTCAGTAGAACTCATAATTTGAATCATTGCAATGTGCTCAGATATTTAAGTTAAATGGAATAATAATATGTAAATACAGGCGAGGAGGAGGATCATATCGATGGCTCTCAAAGAATTAGAATTCTTTAACACATATAGACATGATTTTTATTGAAATTGAATCTCACTTTTCCTCGTATTCATGAAAGAAAATGCAAAAAAAAATGTAAATTGTAGATATAGTTGTAAAATTGAATTATACAAGGTGAGAAATATTTGACCGGTACAAAATTCACTTTATGTATGAGTGCACAATTATATATATATATTTTTTTGTTTGATTCTTATCATTTCTAATCATTCATTATTTTTTGGTGAATAAAAGCAAATGGTTGAAAAGTACAAAATAATCGGCCGGACAATGTGTTTTATATAATGGAGAAAAAATTGTAATTGAATTGCTGCAGTGTAGATATGTGAACGAATTTAGTATCTATTTGCCGGTTAAATGTTTTCCGTAATGAAAAAATAAAAAATTTGATAGATATATTTTTTAAGTGGGACAAAAGGAAATAGAAAAAGAAGAAAATGAATGGATTAATGCAACTAATCCTACTAATAGTCGATTTTCATACGTCAACCATGTGGATGGACTAATAATAATTATTAATTAAAATTTTTTGTACGGTAATATGTAATTTTATTACATCATTACGGGCAGGAAGGATTTTAATACGCTTATCCGACATAATTATTATATCTGATATGCGTTAAAGACTAAAAATTTCTTCCTGGCACGTATTTTACATTAAAAAATACATGATATATGATATAGCAATTGTACAAATATATTTGTTATCGTACACGGCGGTCAAATATTCTAATTGTTTCGAACTTTTGTTTGTTTTCTTACCAAACTCAAAAAAATATTTATAATCGTCAAGATAAAGTCAATATATATATATATATATATATATATATATATATATATATATATAAATGTGTGTTTGCGTGTGTATGTGTGCTAGTTGGTTTTCCCTGTTTCTACAGAAAAAAGGAAAAAAAATATTCAGCTCGCACGCCACACTCTTCCTCATTTGCAATACATTTAATATGAGAAATCAATTTCACTTGAAAAAATTAAATATACATATTACAATTTACTGACTATGTATATATTTATGTGTATATGCATATATATATATATATATATATGTATACATACATATACACATATATAGTAGTGACTGCGCGAGCTCATCTGCTCCAACATAAGTAATCGAATTATATAAATACACAATTATCCCATCCAATTACGATAGAACATATCAAATAAGTCATTTGCTAAATTTTTGTTTATAATAGATCTATATATATATAATGAAAAAAATTGTACAACAATAGGTGATCTTGCATTTTTTCAGTTTTGACGACATATTTCAAATAAAAACCTCGAATACAATGGTGTTTGTCGTGTGACAAACTTGATTTTCATATACCACAAACAAAAATCCACACAACATACTTTACATAAATCTGTTGCAGCAAAAAAAATAATTCAGGATAAAAAAAAATAAATAAATTGCGTGATTGCTATCAAATACGCATCTCTATAATACAAATGAAAGTAAAGAAACAAAAAAAAAAACAAAAATAAAATAGAAATAAAAATAAAAATATATTCGAAGAAGGCACCTGAACATTGCACTTCTCCCACCTGCTTCATTATCAGCAAGGACTAAAAGAAACATTAAAATCAAACATGAATATGACAAAACAAAAAGAAAATTGAATCAACTATCAGAGCAAGAAAATCATAACTTAATTTATATTTAGCGCCCGATTGAGTCTATATAGTTAGATATAATGGTGCACTTATGCATCTAAATTGGCTTTTATGTTGGCACACACCTGGACATTTCATAAACAAGTTCCAAGTTGATATAAAGTTTTTATCCTCTGTGTGAGAATATTTCATATAAATAGAAAAAATTTTATGAAATTAAAATACACACGAGACTTTGTCAGGGTGATTGAGCGTAATATCATAAATATATTCTTCATTCCATATTATCTTTGTTTCTGTTTCAGTGCTTTCTTGTCAACATAGAGGTGTACTTGTTGAAGATGGTGTGTCAACAGAGAGTGAAGCTGAATGAATTGACCCTGGTGGAGTATTCACAGCTATCGTCGTTGTTGACGGTGGTGCTCGTGACGGAATTAATGATGGCGGTGATAGTGGCGTTGCTGTTGTAGCAGCTGATGCTGTTGTTGTTGTTGTTGTTGTTTGAACAGCTATTGTTGGTGATGATCGTGATGATGACACTTGATTAATATCCGATTCCATACCTAGTCGTTTCCGAGCTATTATTATTTTCTCCATTAATTCATGGTGTGCCTCAAGTCGTTCGATACAATGAAGGCAAGCAGTTTTTGGCAAAGGATCATTCATTTTTACCTGAAACCATTAAATAAACCGTATTTATAAGAAATTTTTACAACGAAATTCAAGAGGTTATATATGAAAAAATAATATATATATATATATATATATATATGGATTTATTGTGACAAAAGTTCGAGAGTACATAAAATTCTGAATAATAAAATTTGAAAGGCTATACCATGACTTACCGTAATTGGAAGATAGGCATTGATCTTCTCAGCGAGTTTCATTCTTTCACCTTCTTCACCATAAATATGTATAACAAAACGATTCATTTTACTACATAATCTGCATATAAAACCCGTGATGACTGCCTTGTCCGTGCTACCCATTCTTGGCCCTCCCACGCAAAACCTGTCACGAATGTCTTTCCTATTCTACTACTAGGTATACCTACAAAATTATTAGTAATTTTTTAATTACCAGTGCAATTTAATATTATATTATTACAATAATGTAATGGGTAGTATCTCTATGGCACCACAAAAATAAACTATAAAATGATTTCTCACGTTCAATTAAATATTTTTGTCTATTACACGGAGACACGGATTTGTTTATTACGCTGCGGTTGCGGGACGGGGAAGGGACTGGTGTATGTGTGTGCTCTCACTGTATTGCAGGGACGTGTTTAAAAAAAAATTTTTTTAACTTCATTTTCATACGTCACATACACTTTATGAATTTAGGATATTGCTCTGAGCAGCGTCACCGTATTGTATTTCAAACAATATCTTTGATATATTTGTAAATTGTATACATATATATATTTTTATATATATCTATATAAGCATTGTAGAAATTTAATATATAGGTCAATGGCCTTTGAAATAAGGGATGCATCCTTTATACGCTCCTGAGAATAGTCATCTGTCATCTGCTGTCAAATTGCAAGAATGTTTTTGAACCTTTACATGCACACCTGCCATCCCCAAAATTTCTCTTCTCGATCATTTTGACATTGCATTAAAAAACAGTTGAATAAATAGATAATATATATATATATATTATTATTATTTTTCACTATTTATTTTAGGATTATCGTGATTTTTAAATAATGCAATTGTTGAATGTGTGTGGTATTGTAATTTAAATATCTGAACGCATCCCACTAGTGCATGCAAAAAAAAAAAGATGATATCAACAATGGAAAATGGCGCCGAGAGTCAGCTGAAAACTGTCAATTTCATATTTGAAATATGGTTTATTTCCTCTCATTTATCCATTATTTATTAATCACTATTTTATCATAATCCTATTATTTGGTTTTGTTTATTGTATTTGTCTTGAAAGTATCATAATTTTTAAGTAAATCACTGGTTATTGGGTGATGACGATTACTGCGAATAACCAAAGATAGGTTAAGGTTATATGTACACATATGTAGACGTAAGTTAAGCCAGTGTAAATGCATCACTTGAAGTACACAACAGGATAACCGCAACCTTCTATCGGTAACAAGTATAGCGTGTACACACACAAATAAAACTATAGAGTGTAGTAGGTTAAAAGAGAACGTGAGAGGGAGAGAAGATTGAAGAAGAAAGAGAGCATCATGCAAGAGTAAAACCCCACAACCAATATGGTGACTGTGAAACTAATCAACTGTTGACGATCATTTGAAAATTGTATAAAATAACGAAATGTTGATGTTTTTGATGTTTGCGATTGGGGCGGAAATAATGCCAAATTCAAGTGATGAACTTTAGGTGATCATTGGTTGTTATTTAAATACGAGACAGGAAATCATGTGCGATGTGTGCGCTGACTTTCACGACCTTCTGCTCTCTTGTAAGTCCAAATTATTTTTTGTTTGTAACCATTGTTCTTTGCTATTGTTCATGTGAATGAATAATGAAATGATGTGCACAGATTAATAGTTATTGGACTGTGTTTCAAAATTATTCATTCATTTTCATCGTCACTCCAATTGTTCGAAATTTGAATTTTTTTGGTTATATTAAATACAAAATTGAGATATTTTCCTCAAATTTTTCTTCCTTTTTCTACATCATAATGGTGAAATAGTTCAATTTTTCGTAATATTTTTCAGCAATAGAGTTTAGTGAAGAATAATTAAATAATAAAATTCACTTTCAGACGAGGAGCGATCCTCGAAAGAGAAGGATGAAATTGCTTCTCTTTGTGCTATCGACGTGGACATAATATTACATTATGTCAATCAATGGATTCAAAGGTACACTACTCAAATACAATAACGTTCACATAAAAATCAAATATCTGTAAAAGTATCCCGGGCAATAATTCAATATCTATTTTTTCTTCTACATTACAGACAATGTATGTGTTGCTATCGGGAGTCAAAGAACTTCGATAGATTTGTACGTTTAACTCAAAGTGTAGTGTTGTGTACACTCCAACAATTACAAGCAATACAGCAAAAAGACAATGAACCCGAGGATGCATCAACAGTGGAAGAAACCGATGAGATCGTGCAGGAAACGAGAGATGAAACTGAATCAGAAAGTAATGATAAGAAAAAGGAAAAGGAGAAAATATTGACAAATGAGGCATCAACAACGACTGAATACAAGTCAAAGCATCGATGGTCCCAACAGGATCGTGAAAAATTATTTCATCTACTGTCAAAAATCTTTTTATTAAATTTCCCCCTGTACATTACAATGAAACATAGCGGCGCTTTAAATCCATTAGCACCAGTTAAAGATGAGGGTGGTTATTGTGAACCACATGAGCCTGAAGTTCCAGCACCATTAATTCGTGCAGTCTCAGTATTTTGCCATCAGGGTGGCTTTAACCTGATGTCTTCCTGCTTCGATATGGAGGAACCACTGCCAGTTGGTTTGGCACATTCAATGGTCGCGGTGATTTGTAATTTAAAATTATGGCTCAATTGTGGCAGTATTGTACAATTATTTGTACCATTACGTGGGCGTGTAATGAAATATATGTGTCGTTTGGGTGACAAAGAATTACGAACACCAGTTGTTAGGACAATGGCGGAATTTATGTGGACCGCTGTGAAAGATCCAGTTGATGCTGTATTACCAACATTTGATCGTGACGGATTGGATTTGGCTTTTAAATATTTCACAAGCACAACATTAACAATGAGACTGGCGGGCATTGCCCAAATAAACGCTCATATCACTGCATTCAATGAATTATGCAATAGTGAAACTGTGGCCGAAGTTGAGCAAGTTGGTCATGCATTGGCTGCATGGTTAACTGAAAATAATATAATTGCTCACATATTCGGCCCAAATTTACACGTTGAGGTTATCAAACAGAGTCATATTGTATTGAGTTTCTTGGCAATGGAAGGCAGAATATCATCAACGGACATGGACACAATGTGGCAAGCAGCACAATTAAAACATTGTGCGCGTCCAGTTTACGATCTTTTAGCGCCATTAGTTAAACACTTGGCACCAACGCCAGTGCTACATCTTTATTCGTTATTGGGTAAACTCGAGCCGAAAGATCATACTGAACAGAGTTTATTTCTTGCTTCGGCGTTAATTAAATTCATTTGGACATCGGGTGCGCCAGGCTATCCTGGTGGTTTGGCAATTAAAAGTCGTGATTTGTCACGTGGACCCGATGATGTTGAGAGCAGCAGCAGCGATCCGAGTGGTATGGACGGGAGTAGTCCAGAGGAGGACGAGGAGGAGCCCAGTCCCGCGCCATCAGAAGGTCCATCACCGCGAAAACAGCCACGTGGTGATAGCAGCGATTGCGAAGGAAATTGTAAAACAAAGGGCACAGTTGATAGAATGCCACTGGAATCTAATATCGAAGTGGATGATTTTAATTCGGAAAAAATTGATCGAATCAATGATATGTTGGGTACACCACCACTTGCCACGAGTCCAATTGACGATGAGACAAATAACGATGCGCAATTATATGATGGGAAGATAACAAAACAACAGAGTGGATCAGATGCGGAAGCCGATACAGAAAAATCAACGGCCGAAGAACACACTGTACATCAACAGAAAATGCGAATAGTTTGGAGAAGACGAAAAACTGCACAAAAACGATTGGTGTGTGTGGATGAAAAAATACAGAATAATATTGTTGTGTTTGACAATCGAGATACTCAAGATTTATCAAATGAATGTCAAGAATCAATTGATGTAGAGGAAAAATCGCGAATTGACTCTACATTGTTGGATTCATCAAAAGAGGAAAAAGAACAGGACACACTGGATTGTGTGAAGCAGCAGCAACCAATATCATTATTGGAATCGAGCGATCAACAAGTTCCAACAGCATTAATTCGAAGCACAAGTAAAAATAGCGATAAATATATGTCATTAGTTGGACATGGATCTTTAACACGAGGTCCCGACTCTGTTGACAGTTCACACGACGAAGATGATAGTGACAATGTTACAGCGGGCGTTGTCGTTGGCGCTGCTGATACTACAGGCGCTGTAATATCGGAACTGGCCGGTCTGGTTCATTCCACGGGTCAACCATTTTTACCTTCGGGATTGGATGAAATGTTATCAGATGAGGAAGGATCATACAGCAGTCGAATATCGAACAAAAGTGAGAAAAATATGGCGGATTTTGATGGTGAAGAGAGTGGATGTGAGGAAGAATTAGCAGAATTGGCAGCCCGACACTTGACTGCTATTCAAATGCAAGCTTATCATCCACATTCGCATCATCATCACCATCATCAACATCATCACCATCATCATCACCATGCGCAACACACGATGAACATGAGACGATCAGTTTTTCGGCCGCCACAAGTTCGTAGGCGTGACATTAGACTGGAATCATTAACAACCCGATTCGCGTCACAATTTAATTTAGACACTGTTTGTAAACCTGGCAATACCTTGCTTTGGGATTTACTTCAAGATGATAAAATTGGTCAATTGGGCGAAGGTTTATCATTGGAGGCGGAGAAAGCCTTGTGCAATCTTCTTTGTTACAATGCTGATCGTTTAATTCCGATGAAATTTATCGAAGGCTGCTTAGATAATCTCGCGGCTAATCGTTCTGTCGTTGTATCATTGAAACTTTTACCGAAATTACTCGCGAGTTTTCAACAATTTGGCGCAATGGATGCTCATACAATAACAACATGGGCGGATCGTGAACGTGGTATGATGAAACATTTTTTCAATAATTTGAAAACATACACGAACAATTATACAAGTAATGGAAATGGTGCCAATGGTATCACGACAAATTTGTATTCACATCAAACTGAAGTACAAGTGCGATTGCAATTTTTATCATCAATATTCTCACCACTTGGATCGCCTGATTGTTTTCGCTTAAGTTTAGAACAAGTTGATATATTGTGGCAATGTCTTGCACAAGATGCAATGTGTGCCGATGAATTGTTCAGTTGGCTTTTGAGTCAAGCCAAATCTACAGAGCAACATGCACTTGGTATGGACACACTTAAACACCTGTGTATGAGAAAATTGCCAAGTTTACCACCGGAAACAATCAGTATGACTGGTTTGAGTCTTTTCCAACAACTGTGTAGTCTCGCACGTTTGGCTGCAGCACATTTGGATCGACCGTTGCGCGATGTTGATTCTGTGGGAATGGACTTCCTATGGAGAATCGCCCTACGTGCCAAGTCCACTGATGTCAGTATGGCGGCAATTCAATATTTAAATGGTTATTACATGTCACGACAATTAACTCAAGAGGCAGAATTTGTCTCCCAATGCATGACACATTTGGCAGCGGCAAGTAATGATTTAGACAGCAATGAAGAAGCGAGTCTTCGATGTATTCAGCGTGCTCTGCTGTTATTGAGAACGCACTTGGAAGCTTTTCGAAAGCGTTATGCTTATCATCTACGTCGCTGGGCGTTGGAGGGTCGTGGTGCTGGCTCGCACGTAGCCATGAGTAATTCTGAAAAAGGACAGCACATTAAAATATTTGTTCAACCTGCCGGTATTCCCGATAAAACGAGTTTTTCGCTGCTCAGCACTGATTACGTCGCTGATTTAAGAGCCGAAGTGGCGAAATGGTGGGATGACACACAAAATAATAAAGCAACTACAATCACCGTCGACTCAATAGCGTCATCGTCAGGTGGAGGCAGTAGTAGTGGTGGTGGTGGTGTTGGTACAAATGCATCAGTTCTAGGTACATTGCTAACAGACGGACCCATACGTATGATAACACAGGGTCAAGAGTTAACTTTTGACTTTGACGAAAAAACTCTACAAGAAATGGGTTTCAAAGACGGACAGTTGGTGTTTATATCCCTCGGCGCAGCCGGAGCAAGAAGTGGAAATGTCAGCGGTGGTGCTGGACGTAACAAAAGAGACTTTGACTCAGCATCATTACTACCACCACCACCTCGCGATTCTTTACCAACAATTTTGTTGTTAAGACCACAATATTTTGAACAATTGTTCACTCTTATGAGGACGTTGAGTGCAATGAAATCAACAGTGAAAGGCGGACAAAAAATACCACACACAAAAGCCCAAGTTTTGTCTAGACGTGTTTGGGATACTCTTACGCTTTTACCAACTAGTCCAACATTATTGCGAGGCTTTCAAAAGTTGGGCGAAACTTCGTTGCCAGAATTATTGGATCCTGCGAGTCCACAAAAACTCATGTATTCGCTCTATATTATCGAATCGTTGAGCCGAAAAAATTCACCATCGTCCTCGTCACCACCATCTTGCTCAACCAATGTAGCAATTACGCCAATTCACGAAGGTGGCGGCGACGCAGCAGAGGATATTGCAGCTGAAGGACGAAATTCGCTAACTATTCAAGAAGAATCATCAATACCGTGGTCAATACATTTTGTTCAACACGGCGGTTTACGTCACCTATTTGATATATTTATGTCGGGTTGTTTGGAGCGTGGTGATGGTAGCGAGTGGCAGCAGGACTGTTTAGCCAGTTTGCTCAAGCAATTGTGCCATCTTGGTGTAATAAGAGAGGAGAAAAAACGGCAAAAATCGGATAAATTAATCGTGCCACGTTTGAGCAATGCAATGTTGTCAATGATGACAGTGGATACAGTGATGCAGAGGATAACGAGTATATTGAACGAAGCGTCAATGCCACGCGATCCTAATCATTACAAAACTGGATTATTTGGTAGATCTCAAGTTATTCATTATGCCATGGCGTTATTGGTTTGTTGGGTTCACAGTGATATGCATGTGAGACAAAATCTCTTTTTTTCTACGGAACCATTTGGACAAACTTGGCTTAGACGTTTGGTACTTGAGGATCCCGAGCCAGCTGTACGTCGTGAAGTATGCACTGCTTTATATCGATTGTGTCTGGGCACAACTGGTCAAGAAGAGGATGAAGATGGTGCCAGTATACAGCCATCCGATGCGACAAATTTAATTGTTCCAATGTTAAACACATTGTTGGAACATTTAGTTGTTGCAGAAGCTATGCAACCGTCACATAGACGTCGACCCGATCTTCCGCTACACCTCCACTCGGTTATTCACGAAGACGGCAAAGAGCCTTATGGTCCCGCTTGTCGTGACTATTTTTGGTTGGTATGTCGGCTTGTTGATGCATTGCCTGAGGAAGCAATTAAAGAACTCGGTACTGATGACTCCGAGCAATCAGGTGGAACAATTGATTTAGAGAATTTGGCGAGTCGTGTAATTGATTCAGTTTTGAATCGTGAACATTTAGAAACACGTCATAATACTGTTGAAGATGATGCTCTTGTGGGATTGTTAAATCTCACTTGTAATATTATGTCACACAATCCGCCGTGTAAACAATCAAAAGTTGGACAAAATTTACTTCATTGTGTCTTTGATTTTCTCTTTGCTCTGCCCAATTCACGTATGAAACACGTGCCTAAATGTAAGAGCCAGGTATCACGTTCAGCGGCATTTGATTTATTAGTTGAATTGGTTAAATCAGCACCGGACAATTATCGTATATTACATGAAAAACTTTTGGCACAACATCGACCGGGACCACACTCGCCATATCCATGGGATTATTGGCCACACGAAGACGGACGTTCGGACTGTGGCTATGTAGGTTTAACAAATTTAGGTGCAACTTGCTATATGGCCAGCTGTATGCAACATTTGTATATGATGCCACAAGCAAGATTGGCAATTCTTAATGCAGATTGCAATCGTGCTAACAAACACCAATTAACATTGCGCGAACTCCAACGAATGTTTGCATATCTATTAGAGTCTGAGAGGAAAGCATACAATCCGCGAAGTTTTTGTCGAGTTTATACGATGAATCATGAGCCATTGAATACAGGTGAGCAAAAAGATATGGCTGAATTTTTCATTGATCTCGTTTCCAAACTTGAAGAAATGACATCAGACTTGAAAACCCTTGTTAAAACACTTTTCTGCGGTGTTATATCAAATAATGTTGTATCATTGGACTGTGAACATGTGAGCAGAACATTGGAAGAATTTTATACAGTTCGTTGTCAAGTTGCAGATATGAGAAACCTGTATGAGAGCTTGGATGAAGTGACAGTGAAAGACACACTTGAGGGTGACAATATGTATACATGCTCGCAATGTGGGAAAAAAGCACGAGCTGAAAAAAGAGCATGTTTCAAAAAGCTTCCACATATATTGTGCTTTAATACAATGCGTTATACATTTAATATGGGTACAATGTTAAAGGAAAAAGTTAATACTCATTTTAGTTTTCCTTTAAGATTAGATATGTCAGGTTATGTTGAGAAAAAATTGATGCAGCAACATTGTCGTGACGATAGACGTAAAGTTGGCGAATATGAGAAGACTGAATGTGAGAATGAGGATAAAGAAAATTTGGAAAAGGATGTGGATCATCAGAGAGCGGAACATTATCAATATGATTTGATAGGTGTAACTGTTCATACTGGGACTGCTGATGGTGGACATTATTATAGTTTTATTCGTGATCGCACGTCCGCTAACAAAGATAAATGGTTTTTATTCAATGATGCTGAAGTGAAACCATTTGACCCCAGCCAAATAGCAGCAGAATGTTTTGGCGGTGAAATGACTAGTAAAACATATGACTCAGTTACAGACAAATTTATGGATTTTAGTTTTGAAAAAACTAATTCAGCTTATATGCTATTTTATGAATGGTGCGCTGATCCAAATATTGAACACCACAAGGAAGATGAAGCCACTGTATCGAGTCCATCCACAGTATCAGCAGCGCATGATGATCCCAATCATTATATTGAAAAGCTTCATGGACAACTGGAACTCAACAAAGAATTGGAGGATTGGATTTGGCAAGACAATATGCATTTTCTCCAAGATAAAAATATTTTTGAGCACACGTACTTCAGTTTTATGTGGCAAATATGTGGTTATATACCTCAAACACTATTGTCAATACAACCGGATGTGACGGAGATGTCTGCAGAATTATCTACGTCTTTTTTTATGGAAACATTTATTCATGCAAAGGAAAAACCGACAATGGTACAGTGGGTTGAATTATTGACTAAACAATTTAATGGATCGGCAGGTGCATGTGCGAGATTTTTAGAACGTATGGCTGGTGATTCTTGGTGGCCCATTCAGATTCTAGTCAAGTGCCCGAATCAAATGGTACGACAGATGTTTCAAAGATTGTGCATTCATGTGATACAACGATTGAGACCAACACAAGCCCCATTGTATTTACTTTGTGATAATGATAATGAGGTTAATGACAGTCAATTCAATGGTGTCGGTACACAATCGTGTGTCACACGATTTGTGAGAATGTTACTATCACTAATGGAACACGCCAAACAACATCTCAAACATCTCACTGAATATTTCAGTTTTCTCTATGAATTCAGCAAAATGGGTGAAGAGGAAACATTATTTTTAATAAGAGTTCAAGCAATATCAACAATGGTAAATTTTTATTTGGGTCACAAAACACATGAAATGGTGGATACCGTCAGCGAGGAGGAGGAGGAAGAGGAAGAAGAAATTGTTGTGGCTATACCAGCAGAAAAATTACGACCAGCATCGTTAGATAAAATGATTACGTTAATCGCCACTCTGGTTGAACGAAGTCGAGGACCCGATCATCGATTAACTCTATCGCCAGCTGACTTGAATGCAGTTGCAGGTGGCAAAGGTTTTCCATTCCTCTACCAACAGACACGCGATGTGATTAATCTCAATCAAACACGCAATCTTATTCAATCACTCTGTCGTTGGAATGATCGATTGGCCATTCACATTGTTACAATGATATTTCAAGCCATTACCAAACACACGGACATTTGTCAGCCATTTTTCAAGCTCCTAACCTTTTTGACAGAAGGCTCGGGTCCGAGTGGATTGCCCTGTATGACTCAATTGATTCTGAGTCGAGTATGGGATGCAGCTAGAGTTGCACCTCATGGTGCTCTTGAATGGTTGGCATTGGCTGTAACCCGTAGCAAATTGGCACACGCATGGGTACTTCAAGGACTTGACACGTGGCTTCAACATTTTCTAATTGAACATTCAAATCAACGTGTTCGTTCAGCGGCAGCTTTTCTTCTTGTATCTCTTGTACCATCAACACACTTTAGACAAGGGTATCGCAGTGCGCACAGACTCGGCCTTGGATGTAATTCCACGAGAGAATTTCAATTGGCATCTGAAGCCACACTCACTCTCCATCAAGTTTACACTGCATTATTGAGACTCCTTCAACCCGCACGACATTATATTGACATTCAAACACATGGAACAATGAAATTGACGGCGTATTTTGCATTATTAACATACTGTGTCATTTCCAAGACCGAAAAATTGATGTTTGGACAATATTTAAATGATTTATGGACATTGTTCCATCCAAAATTATCGGAGCCTAGCATTCCAGTACATCATAATAAACAAGCTGTGTTATTATTTTGGTATCACGTATGCTGCGATTGTCCCGAGAATGTTTCAATGATTTTACATAATCCACATATAACAAAAAATATTGCATTCAATTATATTTTGGCCGATCATGAGGATCAAGATGTGGTATTATTCAATCGTGTTATGTTGCCAGCTTATTACGGCCTTTTACGATTGTGCTGTCAGCAGTCTCGTGCATTTACACGACAACTTGCTGCACATCAAAATATTCAGTGGGCCTTTAAAAATATAACTCCACATCCAACGCAATATTCAACGGCAGTCGATGAATTATTTAAATTGATGCAACTTCTTGTGGCACGGCATCCCGATCAAACTGAACAGGAGGAAGCTGAAATATCGTCATTTCGACGCGGAACACTCTCGTCATATCTTCAAGGATTGGATGGACGTTCATGTTGGGCGACACTGATATCAGCATTTCGAATTCTCATCGAGTCTGATGACGATCGTCTTTACGTCGTGTACAATGGCGGTTTAGGTATGGCTTCAGAGGCTTTTCACATGTTGCATATCATGTATCATGAGGCGACAGCGTGTCATGTTGCCGGCGATCTCGCTGAACTCATTGCTATTATTGTGGAATTGGTGCGTTGCGTTCGAACAGCTCGCGATGGTCCTGACGCTCGTAATATATTAGCCAATTGTAAAGAATGGCCGGACATACTCCGCAAACTTGCGACACTTCTCAACACATATAATCCACCGGAGATGCGTAATTTAGCAATTGATTTACTGAAAGAATTGGTGATGTTGGTACCGGCTGAAGCAATATCAATATTGGCGCCATTGCTGTCGCATTGTCACGCAGCATTGCAAGAGTCACATGCGGCAGTACCACCAGGACCATATTTACCTAGACGTTCGACACCATCGGGAAAAATGGCTGCACGTCCAGCAAGGCCAATGGTCCAAATGGCAGTACCACATTCACAATTGGAGGCTGCCAAAGGTGTTGATCCAGATTATGACAGTGCATTATTGGAATTTTACTTGCCGTATCATGAATTAATTGATGTAATGTGCCGTTTGGCAATTAATAATGATTGTATGACTGATACATTGGTGAATTTGAGTGCTATGCTTGGATTCGAGGGTGTACCATTACATTTGGCATTATTTCCACGTTTATGGTTGGATGTTCATGCCGCGGCACACATCGATCGCAAACACATCGCAGCATTATTGTGTTCATCATACACTGTTGATTATGTCGATGCTGTGCTGTTGGATGAACGTTCATCACTTGGTGTGCCAGCCATTCATGCTTTTCTCAAGACTTTTTTTCCAAAATTGGCGAATCATGTGTTGACTGAACAAACATGCTCATTAATTGACAATTTAGTTAGCACATTGAGTGCAATGGTGGATGCAGTTGATGTTAAATCATCGGCGCACCGACTCACTGGTGATTTACGTGCACTTGCGCTTGTTTACAGTAGTGGAACACGGTTAGAGCCGCCTGATACGCTACAACAGACACTTGAAATGCTTCTAACACGCACGAGAAATGCAATTGTAAAGGAGACGAATCAACAACAGCAACAGGAGAATGAGGCGCCAACGAAAAAACGAAAACGTGCACCGAGTGATGAATGCGAGGATGAAAGCTCGAGAATAATATCACATTCGCCTACAAGCACTGACGATACTGGTGTAAGTAATCAGGAGTGTGAAACTGGCGTTGTTATGAATGTGGAGGAAAAAACGAAAGCCGAGAAACCAGAGAGTAAATCATCGGGATCGGGCGATGAACGATCCAGTAATGATGATAAAACTCAAGTGAAAATGCCTTCGAGTGTTGATGGAACTTCATTGTCATCCAATCTTGTGTCAGCTTCGACAACTGGCAGTTGTGCCAGTCAAATGATGTGTTCCCTTACCAATGTATCGTGGTTGGAGATGTTGGAAAAGACTATTATGAATCTGCAGGTGATTGTGACAATGCAAACGAAAAACCACTGAAATAAAGCAAGGCTGTAAGCGTAATGTTATGTTTTTCCTTTTTGCTAAGGTGAAGGGAAAGAAATTCGCATAATTAATTCGATGTGCGGATTTTAATTGTAATACTGGGACTGACTTTGTGTATAGCTTTTCGCGAATTATTTGCCAGAATAAAATATGATTTCGATTTGGGCACATGTTTATTGTCCCAATAAAAAAAGAAACACTCACACACAATTCCTATATAATTCAATCAATTTTTTACGAAAAATATATATATTATTTAATCTGCTAATAATAATTTTTGTTGTCGAAATTTTTTTCGAATTTTTCAATATAACCTTGCAGTGTTCCCTGATAATAGTTTAAGAAATCGTTCAAACTATTTCTGGTAATCTTCATGATAATTTTAAACCAGGTAAGTGATAAAGTACAGCCAATAAAAATTATAATCTTGTCGCTTTATAATTTAACTCTATGTTCAAATAATCACGCGGGAAAAGATAAATGTCAGCGCCGTGGATGCAATATACTGAAGGAGGGGTGAAAATGTGAACATACCCGAAGCATTCTCTTTAGCTGGAACAATTATGTATATGTATATTCGTATTTATAACGTCAACAGTTAACTCCAATCATTTGCATCATTATATTATTGCAAAGATCACTTATATTGACTGAGCAACCGAATCAATTACTATAAAATAGAATTCACTTTACCATTAATTGAATATCGTGTATATATTACATGAAAAAGGACCATATATTTTCATTACTTTGCATTTTTTCAGGTTAGTTTGGTTTTATTTATGTTTGATTGCGTATAAGAAAATAAATGTTCCAATCATACGAACCATGAGTTGTGTTTGTCATATTATTTATAATTGTTGAATATTATTTATTAGTTATCTTGTAAATGGTAAAAAAGTTCGATCGATTCTATGGTTATTTATATCATGGTAATTATCATCGTAATCTTAAATGCTCTCTTCTTATAGAAAAATTATATGAAAAATGCCGGAAATAAAAGTTACACCATTGGGAGCCGGCCAAGATGTTGGTCGCAGCTGTATTCTCGTTTCAATGGGTGGAAAAAATATTATGTTGGATTGTGGAATGCACATGGGCTTCAATGACGAGAGAAGATTTCCAGATTTCTCATATATTGTTCCCGAAGGTCCAACCACTAGTCATATTGATTGTGTTATCATTTCACATTTTCATCTAGATCATTGTGGGGCATTACCGTATTTTACTGAAATGGTAGATATTTTTTTTTTCGTAGACAAACGTTCATATTTCCTCCTTGCATAAAATAAATATCGATGAAAATAATATGTATTATTCAGGTAGGATACACAGGTCCTATTTACATGACACATCCAACAAAGGCAATAGCTCCAATTCTCCTTGAGGACATGAGAAAAGTTGCTGTTGAACGTAAAGGAGAGAGTAATTTTTTTACATCACAAATGATTAAAGATTGTATGAAAAAAGTTGTGGCTGTGACATTACATCAATCGGTAATGGTTGACTCGGAATTGGAAATAAAAGCGTACTATGCCGGGCACGTGCTCGGCGCAGCGATGTTTTGGGTTAGAGTTGGATCACAGTCGATTGTATATACTGGTGACTATAATATGACACCAGATCGGCATTTGGGAGCGGCTTGGATTGACAAATGTCGTCCAGATTTATTAATTTCCGAGTCAACATACGCCACCACAATTCGTGACTCGAAACGCTGTAGAGAACGGGATTTTTTGAAAAAAGTCCACGAATGTATCGACCACGGTGGCAAAGTTTTAATCCCTGTTTTTGCTCTGGGTCGTGCACAAGAACTATGTATATTATTGGAGACATATTGGGAACGAATGAATCTAAAAGTACCAGTATATTTTGCTCTCGGTCTCACAGAAAAAGCCAACAATTATTATAAAATGTTCATAACTTGGACCAATCAAAAAATTAAAAAAACATTTGTACAAAGAAATATGTTTGATTTTAAACATATAAAACCATTTGATAAGGCGTACATCGATAATCCTGGTGCAATGGTGGTATTTGCCACTCCTGGAATGTTACATGCGGGATTGTCACTGCAAATATTTAAAAAATGGGCACCAAACGAATTGAATATGGTTATTATGCCGGGTTTTTGTGTACAAGGTACAGTGGGCCATAAAGTATTAAGTGGTGCAAAAAGAATTGAATTTGAAAATCGTCAAATAGTCGAAGTGAAAATGGCAGTTGAATATTTATCATTTTCTGCACATGCCGATGCAAAAGGTATAATGCAATTGATACAATATTGTGAGCCGAAAAATGTCATGCTTGTCCATGGTGAATTTGCAAAGATGGAGTATCTAAAAGAAAAAATAAAACAAGAATTTGGACTTAATTGTTACAATCCAGCGAATGGTGAAACTTGCACTATTACAACTACATCAAAAGTTCCTGTGGATGCATCATTGGCATTATTAAAGGCTGAAGCAAAGCGTTATTCGGCCCTTCCACCTGATCCTAAACGAAGAAGATTACTTCACAGTGTATTGATGTTGCGCGAAGATGTTGTGTGCCTTATGGATGAGGATGAGGTATTGAATTTATATAATCTCCAACTTTAAACTAAACAAAACAGACAGATAAATTATTTTTACAATTATTTTTAGGCAGCGAAAACAACAGGAATTAATAAACACGTGGTGAGATTTACATCGATAGTGCAAGTGAGAGATCCGGGTCTTGCCCAAGCAACGACAATTAAATTGTTTCAACCACTGAAAGAGCGACTAACTGGTTGGGCAGTTCAATTAACTGACGGCTCTATATCGGTTGAATCTGTATTGGTGAAAGTTGAAGGGGATGACGATGACCAAAAGAGTGTATATGTCTCGTGGACGAATCAAGACGAGGATTTAGGTAGTTACATACTTGGATTTCTTCAAACAATGTTAAATTGAATTTCGAAAATCAGAGAAAGATCAAAGAAAAAAAATTGACGATGAGACAATGAAAATTATGGGAATTCATTTTTATATTTTGTGTATATATGATATTTGCACTGTAAAATAAGATACGCAGATGCTGTATTAATGATTAAAGAAGAAAGTAAATACTCCAAGAATTTTGCAGGGTACATATATTTATTTAGTGGTATATGTTTAATGCTATATTGAAACTGTTACAAGATACTACAGAGATTGTTAAGGCTGACCAATGGTTTGGATATTCCAACAACTTTGAAGAGTATTTTTTCTATTCTTCGTGTGTCTACAATTATTTTTTCTCTTTTCCCAATAGAGAGATTCAAACAATAACTGTTTGATGACGAGATAACATTATGACTCGCATCTAACATTATTTATGATTGTTTATTTAATTTAGCCTTTGCGTAAAAATGCACAGGATTGTTTCTTTTTTTTGTACAATTGTTAGTTGATCGATGAACCTTTAAGTAAATAACGAACAAGTAAATGAATCTCGATTGGACGATTAGACTGTGACTGTGATTATGTGTGTGTGTGATGTTGACAAACTGATTAAAACAATAAAATGTCAGCCATATTCTATATAATAAGAGGAATTGATTTGGGTTGTTTCTTATTTTTTCATTTTTGTTTGTTTCCGAGCCATCATTTCCAATCCAATCGCGATAAATATGGTTTACGATTTGTCCCCTTAAATTCTGTATATATATATGTATATATATAAAATAAGTACGGTATCAAATGAAAAAATGGTTTTTGTTTTTCTTTTTATTTTTTTTCTCTCGTTTATAATAGCAATCAGCATTTTTTTGTTTTGTCTTTTCTGTATGTATTAGACTGCATACGCCGGGGCCTGGTGAACACTTTATTGACAATTAGCAAAGCCTGGGACTTTTACATATACGTTTGTTATATATATACATATATGTAATTAAAAAAGCTTCAATTGAAATATTAAAATTCGTCAATGTATTCATCAGTGTTGATTCAATTTTTGTTGCCTTCACCAAACCTTACAATTCAATGATATTATTGGACGCTGATAATTTATAGATTGAATTAATATTGTTTTGTTTCACATGTCGATTGAAATAATAACTGGTAGAAAATATAAATTATGCAAATATTTTAATAGAAAAATGGTATTTTTTGAATCCATTTTTTGTGGCGTTTTTGATATGACCATATTATTATTAGTGTTCAATAATCCCATTTATTATTTGGCCTTTTTTTTTCTTCTAATATCGTAAGAACATAATGCAATGCATATAACACACACTAGAAACTGACATTTATTTAATTTACTCGTATATCCATCACGAGCGTATTAATATTGCACGTGCAATAATTAAACTATGTCCATTCAATATTTTTTATATTATTTTCAGTATTTCAAAATGCATCTCTTGTTTTCACATATTTTTTCTCGCCAATTACATAAGTGAATTGATTTAAATAAATTCATTGTTCTAGTCACCGCAATATTAATTAATTGGTGCAAGTTAAAAAAAAAAAACTTAAAAATGATAATCGATAATTTGATTAACTAATTTCCCGTTATTGATTAAATTTATTATTAATATATACTTTTTTTTTCTCAATATTGTTGTTCTCTTTCTACAATTTGAATTCATGTGAAATGTTTCCTCTAATAAAAATAACAAAGTGGTAAATTTTAAGCCATTGTTTTACCTTTCTTCTTCTCTATAAACTTTGATTCGGATTGATGTTCTTTACTTTCTCCTTATTTTATTCACTACATTAAACTTCATTTTACACCCGATTTTTCCTGCATTTTTTTTTTATATTACCTATATACGCCATTAATTGTTTCATACTTTTCCATATAATAATAAAATATGATATTTTTCATAATAAACATTGTTCATAATCAATTATTATATTAGTCTTCTTCGAGTTGCAAAGTGATTGGTTTTTTATTCCTCTCCCTTATTAATCGAATCTCCTTTCTTGAATCTCTTGACAGAAAACACTCATACAGCGTCTCACAGTGCTGACTTCATATGTGCTAATTTAACACTAATTATTTAATTTTTCTTATTTGTTTGTTTGTATTTTGTTTTTTTTTCCTTGCATTTTACCAACGCCAATTACACATTTCTCTCTTTATTAACGTAGTTTTGTTCTGGATGTTACTTTTTTCCGGAACCACCCTGTAAAATTCAACCAACCACATTAATAAGATTTTTTTAATCCAAATAAATTATTAATTTATTAATTATCAATATGTTCAATGTGCGACACAGGAACCCACATTCCACTAATGCAAATATATAATGCAAAAAGAAACCATAAGAGTACTTATGTAAACAAGACATTACAGATAAAAAGTGACGTAACAATTCGTGCTATCTATTAAATATTCAATTAAATTTAAGGAATATTTTTAATCCACAGACAATTTAAGTGGCGTGTTTATGTATATGTACTATGTCTTCATGATAACACGAAAATTCATCTATCGAGAAAATCAACAAGATATACAGTAAAATATTTCTGAAACAAAAAAATTTGTGATTTCACACAGAACCGATTATCTTGTCAATTAAAAATTTAATAGTGCGACTAATATAAGCAAACAATTATACAGTTAGATATAATAAAGTAAGTGCATATCATTTTGAAATAAATGAAATATAAAAATAAACTATTTGAAAAAAATAAAATTTGTTATGACGATGACTATTTTCTAAAGCTAAATTGGTTTATTGATGAACCTATATATTAATTAAAATATAATTATATATAGTGTACCGTTTACCCCAGTGTTTGCACTCAAAATTAATCCCACTAATTAATTATCTATATTTATATATATATATATATATATATATATGTATATATATATTAATTTTTTTATAAGTATATACAATTTTTATTTGTCACGATTAGTTTTGTCATTGCCATTACCAATTGTTTTTTTAAATCCACACACTCAATTGAGCGAACGCGAATATGTTGATATTCACCAAAAAAAAAAACAATAAATGATATGTGCATAATGATATTATGCCAGTCATCAGACTCGCGCTTTCATCAACAAGCTCCCAGTAAAAATTTGCGCTGTGAAAGCGACATTGCTTTTTTTTTTT
>CAJUYH010000880.1:56076-86649 GCA_910591685.1 Galerucella tenella | reverse complement strand
TTTTTTTTTTTCATTTGAATTTCTCTTTCAACTATTTATATGAAAAATTTAGTTAATTCTGACAGCAACAATACAACGCATATGATTACACCAAGCATGAAATAGTGAAAGCCACTCTCTCTCTTGATTGTAAAGAAATGTCTTTAAAAAAGGGAGAAATAATTAGGGATTTTCTTTTTACTTCCAGGTTCATGGGACGATTCAAGATGCAAAACACAATCAGTATACGCACTAAATGTTCATCATGGAAAATAAACAACACAAATAAAAATAATAATAACAGATATTAATATACAAAGGAAGACTCAAAAGAATTAACAGTACAACGATAAAAAATTGATTCAGGCAAATCAAATCAATGATATTTCATGAATGTAACGATGAAACGTATTTTTAATGAAATAATTTGAATAGTAATGATAAATAATATTTTTTTTACCCCGATAATAATTGAGAGTGGCTTAAACTAAAAGCAAATCTATCGTGAAAAATGCCTAAGTGCCTCAAATAAATTTTTAAACAATTAATTCATAAATAAAATAAAACACATAACGATGATGTTTAACAAAACAATGATTAAATGAGAGAAAAAGATATATAAATAGCAAATATAACGCAAAACCGTATGTAATCCGCAATTGATAGCTTTTTTTACTATAGGCTTTCCCATTTTTCTTTGATCACAAAACGATGATATGATAATAAAATTTCATTATCTCGTTTATTTATTTAGCATACCTGCAAATCTGCGCCGCTTTGACGTAGGTTTCTTTGTGGACTGTTAGAAAACAACCAAAAGTTAAATCGTTATTTTCTATCAGCGTGAAAACTAACGAATTCGCGACTTGATTTCTTATTTTCATTATTGTTCTGGCATTTTCGCCATAATAAAATTATATATACGCAATAATAGTATGTGTATAACCTAATAATTAATATGGTAATTAATTTTGGTGCAGATATAACACTGGGACAAAGGCACCCTGACCTCAATTTTCAGGAATAGTAAAATTGTAGTGATTTTTTCGATAAAAAGAATTTTTGCACATGACATATCCCAACAACTTTTTTTCCTTCAACAATATATATTTATATATAACATGCGTTTTTTTTTATCTTTAATCATTTCTACCGCCACATCAGTTCTAATGTCTCGGACATAAACAAACAATAAGTAAGAAAGTGCTACAGGAAATAAATACACAGTTGATAAATATATAAATAAATCCAAAGAACTTTGGGAAAAAT
Source organism: Galerucella tenella (assembly GCA_910591685.1). Taxonomy (NCBI): domain Eukaryota; kingdom Metazoa; phylum Arthropoda; class Insecta; order Coleoptera; family Chrysomelidae; genus Galerucella; species Galerucella tenella. Next base: position 85,401 of record CAJUYH010000880.1, on the reverse strand, counting down.
GTCAGCGCAAAATAGATGAGACAAAAATTGTTAAGCTGCTACTTTCATAATACAAAATAATGAATAACCATAATATCTCTAATGATAATGGTAGTTGAGCAATAATTTCTCATTCAAATATATATGTATTTATACAGATTTATATTCACATACAAATGTCAATGTATATATTGATGAATCGTTAATTCAATGAAGAAATTGTGAGTAATATGAAAAGGAAATATTTTTTTCTATATGTAATAGATAAAATAATAATTGCGTAAAAAGTATTTATGTTGCTATTTTGCTACCAAAATTACCAAACACTTTCAAATTTAAGTTATATAGAAGAGCAAAGTTGATAAATTCAGATACAGCGAGAAATGAGAGAAAAAGTGAGGATAGGGAAATGGGTAAAGAAAAGAACGCTAACACGGAAATAAAAGAAAAAAAAAAGAAACAAAAAGACAAAGGAATAATCCTCATTTCCATTTACCAAAAGTAGGATGCACCAATCTGTCTTTTTATCGAGCCAGTAATAACTTTTCCCGCAACTTCAACCAAATAAATTTGCTTTTTTTTTGCTGTTTGGCATTTTTTTGTATTTATTTCAATTTGTTTTTGCTCTATTGCTTTACCTTCCTCTTTTTCTTGTGCTTTTTTAGTTGCTGGCTGTTCATAGGATTCCAACTAGATTGTGTGTCATGGGCTGATGTGTGGCAATTTTCAGAATTTAATTCGGAGGTAAAGGAGCCGTGGTTGTTATCTCGTTGCGGATTATCGGGTGCCGCGTTCTTGATTAGGGTTTTTTCTATTGCAGCTATCAGAGAATCTGATGTTCTTGATTGCTGCGATGGTTATTCAGATAGTTAATTAGAGATACCGGGGATTATCTAGCGCTGGGATTATTGAAAATAGCAATTTATTTATTATTTAAAACTTCCATTCAATATTTTCATTTATATCGATTGCCCTTATTTATTATACTGCGAATAAATTGCTGTTTTCGTCTATTGTTAGTAATTTAATTACAGGTTACTAGCTTTGATTTCAAATAAAATTATTACTGACCTCTTCACTTTTTGGTGGATCCGACAATTTCGGTCCATTCAAAGAATTCTGTCCAGAACTACCACCAGCGGTACATGTCGCGCTCTAAAACATTATTTTTCGTCACTCAAATATTTAAGAGAAAAAAAAAACAAATTAAAAATATATATAGTAGAGTATTTAATTGGCAATACCCTCAATTGTTGTAGCTTGTTTAATTCAGCATTTAACGTCGTAACTTTGCTGCGTTCAGTCTCCAAGTCTTGCAACAATCGTAATTTTTGCTGTGAAAAAGAAAATAAAGACAAAATTAAACAAATAGTTCGCAATGATTATTGAATAAATTTGCACTATTGAATTTAGAAATAGATCATATGAATCAAACACAATAATAATAACCTCTTGCAGTTGTTCCATTTCACTGAGATTAACATTATCGATTTTAATAGGTGACTTATATGATGATTTTAGCGCTTGAACTTCAGCCTTTGCATGCTCTCTCAGCTCCTCTTCTTCTTTTAATCTCGATTCCAACTGTGATATTCTTTCATGAAGCTGGAGAAATTCAATGAAAAACAAAACATTGAAACAAAATTAAAACCAATTCAATTATAGCAATATTAGGATATTAAATTCATACATAATCATTTTTCAAATTTAAATTTGCATTCAAATTCTATATACCAACATAAAAGCATAAGAGGTCTAAACTATTATCAATGAGCATTATTGTTAGTATTTGATTGATGTTTGTATGCGACAGAATTGATAAATGGTTGTTCATTTTTAATTGCATATATTTGTTTTTATTGTCATGTTGTTTTGTTTATTTCGAAATACCCAATGAAAGGTATGTATACCTCCTTGGTGATGGTGGGTAGAGACTTTTCTATACAGCTAAATGCGAATTGGACCCCAACTTTGTCATGCAGCGAGTCCTTACGCATGTGAATCTGTGGGCGCACACCAAATTCGTATTTCCCACATGCATTTATTAAGGTAAACGAACTGATTAGTGTTTATCAAATGAATTAATTAATGATACGTATGGAATTATTGGTGAACATTTGGAAGTGGGCCATTAACATGCAGATGTAATAGATCTTTGTTTCTAACATATATATATAAATAATTACATTATCAGTTGATGGTTGTTGACATTCTAAATCTTTTAGTTCTAATCTCAGTTTGATCAGTTCATTCTCCTGTTGTCGAAGTTCCGATTGCCATCGTGATTCTTCAGACTCTACATGATTTTGCAAATTATTCAGCATTCCCTCCTAAAATATCAAGGAATAATTGTAAAAATTATTTATTAATCATTATTTTCCATTAAATTAAAAACGTTTGGAAATATTTCAACATACCGTATCGACAATAATTTGTTTATAATGAGCAACTAGACCCTGCAAATTTTTATTCTGCTTTTCAATCTCTAAATTATTGTCTTGAGTATTTTTATTTTGTAATTTTTCTGATAATGCCGTGTGAACACACTGTTCAAATGCCTTTATCCATTTGTCGTACGACTCTTCAGCTATTTTGATCTCTGGGAATATCCTCTGTAATAGAGATTTAGTAGATTGTTGTTCAGCAGCCCTTATTTGTTCTACTCTTTCCTGGAATTTATATAAAAAAAACAATGTAGAAATAACTCATAACAATGATAATAATTATAAATATACAAACGAAAATAAATTGGAATAAAGTTCAAAAAAAAAATAATAAAATGATTGCTTACGTTGTTCTTTGACCGTTGCAACACCAGATCATCTTCTAATTTTTGGATCAATGATTTTTTACCCTTTAGATTGAGCGATAGACTCTCAACCGTACTTTCAATTCGATTGCAGTCACCTTTTTTTTTCAACAAGTCCGATTTTAGTTGATTCAATTTCTTGTCTTTTTCAGCCAACAAATTTGTATACTGGGACAGTTGAACATTACTTCTTGCCACATATTCCTCAAATGTTGATGTCAACGGTCTACCCTCGTCAAGTAAACGCTTAAAATCTTTTTGTAATTCTGCATTATTATCAGTTAGAGATGATAAACGATCATTTTCCTCTTGAAATTCAGGCATTTGTATTTGATCGGCGCTTGGTTTTTTACCACCGTTCGCATATTTTTCAAATTCAGCCCTTCCTAATTTCAATTCATCTGATGCTTCATTTGCAGTATTGGCATGAACAGTTGCTTTAGATAATTCGTCTTTAACCATTGTTAATTCATATTGTACTTTTGACAATTCATTTCTTACCTGTATGCGATCTTCATGTACTCTTTTCATTTCTGAATACACTTTATTTATTTCATTGCTCTTTTCATTCAATGATAATTCCAATTTTTTCATTTCACTTCCTGATTTATTCAAATCAGCCTGAGCTTGCGACAATTCCGCCTGAACTTTTTTAATTTCCTCATCCTTGTTGTTCAATGCAATGCGCAATTTGTTCATTTCCTCAGCTTCAAATTCAAATTTCATCAATTCATTTTGTAATTTATTCAATTCTGCTTTCATAGTCGATGCGTTATTTGCCTCCACCTCAAACATTTTCAATTCTGATTGCTGTGAATGCAATTGTTTTTGCAATTCTTGCTCGTGACGATGTGCATTCTTTAATCTATGATCTAAATCAGCTTGTGCACGATGAGCTTCATCGAGTTGTCGGGCGACATCCTGCAATCGTTCACTAGCTTCCTTAAAATGTTGCAATTGTCCCTCCGAGTGCATACATTGATCTTGCATAATTGCCAATTGTTGCCGGAGCATTTCAATTTCCGCAGTGCTACTTTCACATGTTGCCTGCAACTCTTGGCTTATATTCATATTAACATTTTGCAATTCTTGAACTTCAACGTGCTTTTGTGCCAATTGCGATTTTAACGCATTTTCATTTTCCCGCATTTGTGAAAATTGTACTTCCAATTGTTTACGTTGTGCAATCAATTCTTGTTGCAAATGGCCTTGAGTTTGTCCCTGATCCTCTTGCATTTTATGAATAATTGCTGAATCCTCATTAACTTTACTTTGTAATTGTTCAATTTGACGGGCAAATCCTTGTTTCTCTGCTGCATGACTCTCCAAAATGTGTTGCATACGTGTATGAAGTGTTTGTGCCTCAGTGATTTTGACATTAAGTGCTTCCTCAAGTTGTTTTACACTTGCAGTTAGTCGTGATCTTTCCGAATTCAATTCTGCACGTAATTCCTTCAATTTATTCTGGAAAGTTACACTCGCCTCGTGCTCCTCCGCCAATGCTTTGTCTTTTTCAGCCAGTTGCTTTTTCAATTTAATGACTGGATCAGCCCGACCTTCTGTCCACTCAGAATGCTCCATTGGATTATCCAATTGCTTATTTAATAGCTGATCAATTAAAATTTGAATTTCCGAACGACTAAGTTCAGCTTTTTGAACGAGCGGCATTAAAAGTGATACATTAATGCCGTCTTTATCGCCTCCTAAAATAAAATAATAAGAATAAAAATATTTGTATAGCTATTTTTATTTTCCTAATACTTGAGAAGAAAATAATCGCTCACCAATTTGCGCGAGAATGTCATTCTTTTTTTTATTTTTCTTCGATTCTTTATTTATCGATGATTGGAGTGCTATTGTAACGTCTTTTTGCACGTCCTTTTGTAATTCCTTGAATTCCTTAGCTGGTTCTTTTAATGTTGGTGGGGTTGGGGGTGTTGGTTGGATGCTCACATTCAATTCTTTTGCATTCACTTCAGTTTTTTTTTCCTCTTTAATATCCTCCTTCCTCTTAATCGGTTCTTTGGCGACATTTTTTTTCGATTTCGTTGGCGTCTCCTTGGGAGATTTATTTATTAGTGGCTCCACTTGTGCCATGTGATGCAGATTTTCTTTCTATTAATGCCAAGAAATTTATATATGAGTTTTTTTAGTTAAACATGAATTATTTATGATAGTTTATAGGTATATAACCAAAAACTTTACAATTAAATGATGAAAAAGCGTCTGTTTGTTTACACGTAAATTAATTGTGTGAGTTATTGCTTTAATCAATAAAATTTCCAACATTTTTTTTATTATTTAACCCAAACATTTACACATCATGCTCATGCATGTACACAATGTACATAGTCCACTCACACTTTGACTCCTAATTAATTCAACTTCGTCCTTTGGGTGCATGACATCAAAATGATTCACCTCTGATAATGGCGATTGCGAAGCAATTGACTCAGGTACAATAACCGGTGATTCATCCTTATTCACAAGAATGGGCTTTACCTTTTCCAGCTTATTTTTCTTCTTATTTCCCTTACATGCCTCCTGTATTTGTTAATAACAAAACCCAAATATATATATACAAAAGCCCAAATGTGATATAATTTCCATAAAACGGTAAATGATGTGTATATGCAAAAAGGTGGTTTATATTTTAACGCAACAATTTATTCTGCTACGTAATAATTTCTTTACTTTTATACATATCATGTAATTTGATATCGAGTTGAATGTTTTTGACGTATTAATCTCATATTATTTATGAGTTTATCGTACATGCACCAAATAAAGAGGCAATCAAATTTAGATAAGAAAAATGTTTTCAATTCTCGCCTTACCAGTATGTATTGAAGAAAGAAATACAAGAACGAAAAAATATACCTCAACACGATTTTTAATTTTTCGAAGCATCAGCGTAACGTCTAATGTATCAGGTAACGTAGAAAATTTGATGCGCACTTCTCACATTTAAAAAGCTCACGCGGATGAAAAGTACCGTGAAAATAATTGCCTGTCACGTCAAACATTAAATATTCTGAAGTTGTTTTATTTATAACCCAAGCGTTTTTTCTTTTATTTTTTGTACACCATCATCGTATTATTTATACCAATGACTCCATAATAAAATATCGAATACTAATAAATATGCAAACTTTAAAAAAATAAAAAAAAAATAACTAAATTCTCATATTTCACAACAATGTGGATGTCATTTCGGATGACGTATGTACACAACATTTAATATGGAAACTGGTGTACCGTATTTCAAGCATGAAACAATCCTAAAAGCGCCAATGTTATTTGAATGTACAATTGTAATTCTGAATTAATAAATAATGTTCCGTATTTTTCATAAGCAGAGAGAAAATATTCTAGCCCTTCAGTCATGCTTTTTGGAGCAGATAATGACAGAGGTTATTAAACATATACATAAAGATAATATTATAACTCTAATTATCAGTATTTACTTATATATAATAATAGTAATTATGATATACCTGAATATTTACTTCCGGTGACAAAATATGTGGCGCTTCTTCAAATTGAACGTGCTCAGGTTTCTCATCCTTCTCGTCCTTGTCCTCTTTCTTTTCCTTCACCTTTTTCCCGGTCTTACTTTTATGCTTCTTCTCTTTTCCCTTGTCTTTTTTACCTATTAATAATATATACGTGGAAGGTCAGATACAATTCTATTATTTTATTTATGGCTATACAATTTTATCGATGTATATACATCCAGATATATAGACGTACGTAGAGAAGTACATATTCACAGACATATATATATATATATATATATATATATATATATATATATATAGAATAAATATATTTTACCAACCAGCTTAAGGTGAATTAAATTTTTTTCCTTACCCAGAAGTAGATCATCTGAAAGTTTTCGCTGCTCCGCAATAGCCTCTTCATAAGATTTTTCTTTAATTCCAAACATTGATACTAAAAGAATTACGGCCGCGGACACAACGACTACTCCAACATAAATCAATCCCGTTTGGACATCCATTATGTTAGTTTATCTGAAGAAAAAGACAAATACACATTTTACCGTAACATATATACATATATACATGTATATATATATATTTAATATATAATTTTTTTTAAATATTTATAACAACTAAAGAGATGAATGATTTGATAAATTGCAATTGAAATGAACGATTAATTATATTAGAATTGAAATAAAATTTATAATATGAAATGAATAGCTGTCGTCATCATCATTGAGAATACAACCGGCGAAAAGTAGTTGAAAAAACGTCGTAGACGCAGATAATATAACGGATTATTTTATTGTTAATTAGTATAACACTCACGATATTACTTTTTCCGCACACTGTACACAGGTGAAATACAAATGAAAATATGTCTTCCTGTTGTTTCTTCAGGATGAACTATCGCGAGGGATATATTCCTTCACGCAGAGTGAAAAAAATACAAGAGAAATTCCTCACACAAGGATATATCTTCTTCCGAGGAATTATGGCTGCCGGACATAAGAGCAAGTGTATCTCTAAACCACGCCTATTGAAACTACGGTTATTCTGATTGGTGAATGTTTGTGCCACGTCCGCAGCCACTTGTGAATTTTCAACATTGAGAACTCTCTCGTTTTTTACCACGTCCTCTATTTTCGTTTATTTTTTCATTTTATATATATATATCTATATATACATACACATATATATAAATATACACGTATATATTTTTAATCTAATGTAATCTACAATTGTTCGTTTGACAATTGAATAAATCCGTGTCGATAATGTTTTGCATTTTTTTTATTACTTATTACCTATGATATTTTTATTACAATGCATTTTATTGTCATGAAAGTCATTACAATTATTTACTTTCGATTATATTATACAAGAATGCCAACTGTTTAATAAAAAATAAATTGTATTGGCCGCACAGTCATAAGCGACACGAGCGACACCAAACGAATGGAATGTCAATTAATATTTTTTGAAACATGTGAAGTTATCGACAGTAAATTTAATTAACTACATAACCAAAATCAAATGGTGGCATTTTACTCATTTCGCATGCTATAATGATGACGTGGTATGACATGTGGATAATCCACATGGCCAAACTTATATAATTAAGAATTTTCCATATGCGCCGGCGTCAAAAAGAAAAAGAAGTAACGAAACCAAACACAATATATACTTAGAATAATAGTTGGATTGTGACAATAGTATTGAAAAGCAATTTTTATAAACAAACTCCAAGCAGATATTTGAATATTTTTGTTTAAATCTGCTGAGACATGGCAAACCAGCTGTTACACACTTATTCCAGGCAAACATCACAATATCATGGCTATCAATGTGTACAAGTTGATTATAAATAATAACAACATTAACTTTAAATATTATCAAACTCAATGTTAGATAACGCAATTTACAACAATTACTGCAATATTGTAAGAAACAGTACAATGATAAATTGGTGTATTGAAGCGCCGGTTGCAAGCGAATATTAGTTAAAGGTCATTGGTTACAAAGAGAAAAAAAAAAAAAAGAACTAACCAGCAATTGAAACGTTATCTGTAATACAGTGATGTATACAAAAACTAGAGGTTGTTATCAATAGATTTCATCATAAATATTAATAGTATTCGATAAGATAGACATATTACCTGTATCATCAGAAGTGAAATTTTTCGGAGGAATTGGGTTTGTAATAAGAAAGGAAGGTGTGATAGAAAGGATATGATTTATCGTAGCGTAGCGTGGCAAAGGCTATGATAAAAAATGCCCAACGAGGGGGATCAGAGAAATCGAGAGATTTTTCGGACAATTGTGAAAGTGAACGGGCGAGTTCAACGATATTGCGTTTGGAGAATGTTACAAGGAGTGGTAGGAAAACGTCACGATTGTGAACAGTCTGAATGTCAAGCTGGTTATATTGAATGTGTCAGTTATACAGCACCTCTCTGACGTGTTGAATCATTCAATAATATATAAGTTGTTGTGTTGAAAAAAAAAAATTATTATTCTACTGAAAAAATTATCTTTTCGTCAATGTCAATTGTCTAACATTGTTTTTTTTTCTTCTTATTGTTATCAATTAATTAAATAGTGGATAGACAATTATTCGCAATGAATGTCGAAGCAATACGTCTGCAATTAAATAAATATAATCAAGAACATTTAATAAAATACTGGGATGAACTGACGGAGGATCAACGCAATGATCTTATGGATGATTTGCTGGAATTGAATTTGTCCGAAGTAACTTCATATTTTTCACGCGCTGTTGAGTCGTTCGAAAACAATAATAAACTATTGGATGATCGTATACATCCAATAGATGATGATACCATTGCTTCAGCAATTAATTGTGATTTGGATGAGTGGGAAAAATATGAAAAGATGGGGTTAAATGAAATATCAATTGGTCGTGTTGCTGTATTATTGATGGCTGGTGGTCAAGGAACTCGATTGGGTGTCACTTATCCTAAAGGCATGTTTGATGTGGGATTACCATCGCACAAAACATTATTTCAGCTGCAAGCTGAACGAATAAAACGTTTGGAGACAATGGCCGAAGAAAAGTGTGGCAAATGCGATGGAATAGTTTGGTATGTAAATTCCATATGGCACTGTAAACATTGTAAACTATTTATAATTACATTTTGCTATCATATAGGTATATATTGACGAGCGATGCAACTCATGACTCGACACTCAATTTCTTGGATAAAAATAATTATTTTGGTTTGAAAAAAGATAACATAGTGGCATTCAAACAGGGAATGATTCCGTGTACTGGATTTAATGGTCAAATATTAATGGATGAAAAATATCGTCTATCAAAAGCACCCGATGGAAATGGTGGACTGTATCGTGCATTAAAAGTCCAAGGCATATTGGATGATATGGCTAAACGTAATATACGCAGTGTTCACGCACACTCTGTTGACAATATTCTGATTAAAGTTGCTGATCCTGTTTTCATTGGATATTGCCTCAACAAACGTGCAGATTGTGGAGTAAAGGTCGTGGAAAAATCACAGCCCACTGAGGCTGTTGGAGTTGTTTGTCAGGTTAGTGTAATATTATATTTTGAAGAGAATTCATAAATGTAATTTTTGTAGTTGATGGAGTGAACGATCAATTGAATTGATATAAAAAATTATATTATTTATAGGTTGATGGATTATATAGAGTTGTAGAGTACAGTGAGATCTCAAAGAGCACATCAGAAATGCGACGTTCGTCAGATGGAAGACTTGTATTTAATGCTGGTAATATCTGCAATCATTATTTCACGGTTGATTTTCTTCGCGAAGTGTCGCTTGAACATGAACACGAATTAGAGTTGCATGTTGCAAAGAAAAAAATTCCGTATATTGATGATAATGGTGTAAGACAAATTCCAACAAGTCCTAATGGAATTAAAGTGGAAAAATTTGTATTTGATGTTTTTAAATTCGCAAAACGATTTGTTGCTTGGGAAGTGGCGCGCGAATGTGAATTTAGTCCAGTAAAGAATGGTGATTCCGCCGGCCAGGATTGTTCATTGACGGCACGTCGTGATGTCTTGGCATTGCATAAAAGTTGGCTTTTAAAAGCAGGCGCAAAATCAATTCAAGGTGATGTTGAAGTGTCACCATTGTTGTCATATGCAGGTGAAAATTTAATGAATATTCCAGAAATAATAGAAGGACCAAAAGTAATTGGATAATAAAAATTTTATAATTTTTATACGATACCCCGTGCGAATGCATTCCGAAAATAATTGTATATAAATAACATAAATGCTCTTATTAATGGAACAAATATTGTTCAGAATAAATTTTTTATGAACGCAATGTTGCGTTATACAAGAGTACAATATATTGAATGCGATACTATCAATTTTTATGTTGTTCAAGAGTAAGATAGTAGATGAATAAAAACAGTTATATTATCAAACGTTTTATTTATTTATCTATAGCTTCCTATCAATTTTCGTAGATAATGAAAAATGAAATGCTGGATGGCAAATGGTTTGTTTGAGAATTATTGATTATTTCAGTCGAGAAAACATAAATTAAATGAAAATTGTTTTGTTTTAAACAATTGAACGATTGAATGATTGTATACTATATCATTATTGTGAAAGAGAAATATTATGTTTTGTTTTTGCAATTAATTTATATGCTTCCAGGCAGTTTTAAAGTGTACTTATCAGTGGTGCCACCAACTTTTAATAATTCGGTGACAAGATCATTGGGTTCTATTCTTCGAGAAACAAGTAATGTCCGTTTGTCCTTCGTACCATGGCTCTGAGATTTTAATCCCATTTTCCTCGCACATCTACCGCAAAAATCACCACAATTCATTGATCTTTAACAATGTAAATAGATATGAACGTAAAAAATAGTACGTACTCATGCATCACGGCTCGCTCTTCATTATCGAAATCCGCAAAGATCAATGGATTTTGTGTATCGCCATCACGTATATACTGTCTCAATGTCTCTTGACATTTTCGTTTGAATTGATTCGTGTTATTGGAATCTAACGTCATGCCAAAACCTCGTCGCGATATTTGTCGTTGAAGACTGTATTATATATTTATAATTTATAGTTTCTCCATATGTTCAAGTGAGTTATTAGAGAAGAAATGTTTATGCAACTTACGTTACGGGTTCAATGATACCTTGCTGTGATTTACCAAGACCACCACCAGCCCAGCCCATTAATTTCATCAATTTTGCTCCAATATTGTCATCTTGAATAGATTTTTCATCTGGATCATCGATTTTATTTAATTCTGTTGGCTTATTACTCAATTTTGCTTTCCAGTCCTCCTTCACCTGTAGTAAACAATCATCAGTCATATCAATAGTTAATGGTTAAACATGACATGCTGCAATAGATCGTAAATAATGACCAATATTTTTACCTCAATTAAATAATAATATTTTCGCAATTCCATTATGCCACGTTTCGCTGCTTCGGCTCGTGATAATTTTTTTGTGCTACTGATAGCATCTACTAATTTTTTATTATTTATATAAATTGTACATCGGCTGAAAATTGATATTCGGAATGACAAGTCAATTATCGATGTATTTTTATTTCTTCAGTACTAAAAAAATAATGTGGTAGATTATTTACGTGTTGCCGTCGATACGATCGTACTTCCAATCTATATTGTGCCCACTTATTCTCACGGAAGTTTCTATGGTAGATTGCGGTGCATTATTTGGATATTGAAGTAAAACTAATTTTCCAAATGGTGTATTATTGTCTATTCTTTGACGTTTGTGAGGATTTTCTTCTGTATCATCTTCATTGTTTTTTTCCGCTACGAATTTTGGTGCACCGCGGTGAGATGGGGCTTTTGGAAGTCCTATATTGATTAAATTTATATAAAAAAAAAATTCACCATTATATTTTAATTAATGAATGTAAACAATCACTTAAAAACGACTCACAATTTTTCGATGTACCTCTGATCTTCGAACTTGCAGCGTCCGATGCTTTAACAAAGGTTCTTTGCAATTTCAATTTTTGTCTTTCTCTGTAATCCCGGGCTATATCCTCAGATAATTCAGCTACCAGGTCCATCGTTTCCTTGGGATACCTAAAGTAATAATGAACAATAGAAAATATTAATGCTATCAATTAATATCTTAAATAAAAATAACAATTTACCTGCATCCTAATAATTCTACATTAGTGAATACTTGGGCTAAGCAGACAAGTTGCTCTTCAGGGAATGCCTCTTTGTGGGCCTCGAGAAATGCCTTACGCAATTCCCAATGTTCATCGCATTCATACTCCAGCTTATGTTTCTCCACATCCCAATCTGAATTTATCGACATTTTGGTATGATACTGTTCCCTGTATATTCACCAAACACAAGTTTTACTTTATTTGATAATCAATGCGAATACGTATAGCGTATTATTAACCAATTCCCCAATGGATATCTAGGTTATGTTATCGTAATTGTGATATATGCATACATATATCAGTATTTTATTATGTGAAATTACGAGAATTAAGATATTAATTATTATTTAATGAATGTCAGTGGGTACTTTCGAGATTATTATTCGACGTGAAGAGGAAATTAAATACAATATGTATAATGATTAAGCGATTATTTTGTACAGTCGTTCCAGCCAGAGTGCACTTCGGGATTGTTCGGCTATTTTCCCTTCTCTTCAGTAGATCATGATATATTGTTATTCGAGAAATAAATTCAATCATGAAACAGACCACAAACTTGTCATGTTTTCTTCATTCATCAATTACAATTACGATAATCTTCACAATTATTACTTTAATCTTAATAATTTGGATCTAAACTGTATGCAAATTTTTAGTTACTCAAGTTAAACAGAGAGAAAAATAATTTTATTTTATAGTTTTGGCTGCTACACAATTAATTTGAATGTAGCGCCACTAACGAGTAATAATGACAAATCAAATTTTAATGATACCGTATATAAACGGTAATTTTTGTACGGCAATATCCTACGTTTATAAATAGAGGCGCGCAAATATCTATTCCAGCCGGCTCTAGTGTACACCCGAGCAGCTGATTCTAGCGTGGAAAGCGTAAAAATATTCTTGAATTCCATATGCAGTGGAATATACTGTTTATTTTATTAATTTTTCGTGACATAATTATATATTAATTGAATGTTTCGACTCTGTATATGTCAACACGTGTAAATAGTTATTTTTTTAATTTATTCTCATCACAATGGCTGAAAATCCTCTGAGTTTAGCAGAAAAAACATTTATTCTTCATGGCGTAGATGTATGATTGCTCAACAAATTTTATTTATATATATACACTGTATTTACAAATATTTTCGTATTGACAATGTTTATTAAAACAGGCGGACTTTAGAACTGATGGACGACAACAATATGAATATCGTTCGATTGAGATTGAAACAAAATTAATGCCGCAAACAAATGGATCAGCTCGTTTACGAATTGGAAATTCAGATGTGTTAGTGGGTGTCAAAGTTGAAATTGATACACCATTTCCCGACTCTCCTGATGAAGGAAAACTGGAATTTTTTGTTGATTGGTGAGTATTCGAAGATGATATTTATCAATCTACTGGCATACAAACATTTTTTCCTTCAGTTCTGCGAATGCAACTCCAGAGTTTGAAGGCAAAGGTGGAAATGAATTGGGCACTGAGATCAGCAATATCTTAACAAATGCATACCAATCCTCAAATGCTTTTGATCTAAAGATTTTGAGTATTTTAAAAGAGAAAAAATGTTGGAAGATGTACGTTGATGTATTGGTAAGTATTACTCAATTGATATTTTCACCACTGAACCTACAAATTCAATTAATTTGCATTTATTTATCATCAGATTCTTCAGTGTGGTGGAAATTTAATTGATGCTATTGGCGCAGCTGTTAAAGCAGCTCTATTCAGTACGGAAATTCCTAAAATAACAGCTGTGACACTGGACGGTGGTGAAGCAGACATTCAGGTGTCCGATGATCCTTTTGATTGTATGAGATTGAACGTGGAGAATTTTCCCACTCTCGTGACATTGTGCAAAGTAAAAAATTATTTATATTATTCAAAATATTAAATTGTTTATACATTTTTCATCAATATTACAAAGATATTTATTTGGTTTGCGTCATTTTAAGATAGGGGATAATTCTATTGTGGATCCAACTGCAGAAGAGGAAGCGTGTTGTGCTGCCAGTGTTGTTGTATCAGTCACATCCCATGGTAAAATCACATCAATTGTGAAAACGGGTTACGGAAGTCTCTTACCAGCTTCTTTACTCAAAATTTTACAGGTATATATTATGCGATAAATAATCTTTCGATTTTCAAATTATATAATTGCGTGGATAAACGAAAATATATATAAATCATTTCTGTTTCAATTATTATCACTGTAGGCGGCTACTCTGGTGGGAAATAAATTAAATAATGCTTTGATGGAAGCTCTGAGGAAAGAAGAAGCACTTGGACCTAAAAGACAAATTTCGGGTTTTCTTCGATGACCACATCACTAGTTTCGACATTTAATAATAAATATTTGCTTTGTGTAATATTCCACTATATTGTATATTAAAACTTCAGATTTTTCTAACACATAATATTTATTATTACGACAATGCTCAATCGCTTCATAAGAACATTGGTATAATTAGTATATTAATGTTAATCAATTGACATATAACTTTTATAAATGAAAATAATCGGGTAAGTACAAAAATATATGTTTATATATTAGCTTGTCAAATATCTCCCTTCCGCTTTTTTGCTCTTTATTCAATGCTTTATAAAAAGTGTTAGTGATCGGATTTAGTTCGAATATGCGCCGTTTTGTTCGATAATCTGTTTCCATCTAGACGGCAACTTCATAATACCTTCCTCGTAGAAGCCCCCCTCCTTATTTGCGAAGAACTCGGACAGCCACTTTTCACAAGCCTCTTTTGAATTCAACTTTACACCACCAAGGGCGTTCGCCATGGACAGGAACAGGTGGTAATCACTTGGCGCTATGTCCGGGCTATATGGTGGATGCGATAAAACCTCCCATCCGAGCTCCCGTAGCTTCTGACGAGTCATCAACGAAATGTGT
This sequence comes from Galerucella tenella, assembly GCA_910591685.1. Taxonomy (NCBI): domain Eukaryota; kingdom Metazoa; phylum Arthropoda; class Insecta; order Coleoptera; family Chrysomelidae; genus Galerucella; species Galerucella tenella. Next base: position 70,003 of record CAJUYH010000880.1, on the reverse strand, counting down.
GGTCTGGCGTTGTCCTGGTAGAACACTACACCCTTCCTGTTGGCCAATTCTGGACGCTTCTGGTCGATCGCCTGCTTCAAACGGTCCAGTTGTTCGCAGTAGATGGTAGAATTAAGCGTCTGGCCATATGGGAGCAGCTCATAGTGGATGATTCCCTTCCAATCCCACCAAACAGACAGTAAAACCTTCCTGGCCGTCAATCCCGGCTTGGCCACTGTTTGGGACGATTTACCGGCCTTCGACCTTCGCTTGATATTGTCGTATGTGATCCATTTTTCGTCGCCAGTCACCATCCGCTTCAAGAATGGGTCGAGTTCGTTCTGTTTCAGCAGCACATCGCAGGCGTTGATTCGGTCCAGAAGGTTTTTTTGCGTCAAATCATGCGGCACCCAAACATCAAGCTTTTTTTGTATCCAGCCTTCTGCAGATGGTTTAAAATGGTTTGGTGACTAACTCCCATCTCCTGGGCGATGTCACGAGATGCCACATGCCGGTCTAACTCGATGTATTCCATGATTTGATCGGTATTTGTCGTCACAGGTCTTCCGCCGGCTGGCTTATCCATGGTGTCGTTTTCGCCGGCTCTGAATCGTCGAAACCATTCCTCCGCGGTTCGAAGTGATAGAGTACCATCCCCGAAAACAACATTAATCTCACGGTACGTTTCTCTAGCGGATTCGCCTTTAAGGAAGGAAAACTTTAAAATAGCGCGAATTTCGGCGTTAGTGAATTCCATGTTTACACGTCTATAACGCAATATTCAAACTAATCATGCTTACCGTCGTTTTGAAGGATATGTCAAGACCTTTCAAATTATGTATAGTATTGCCAGATACGAGCTCTGTAGCGCTTTGTACATAGCCGCGAAATTCAAAAGACAAAAAGGCAGAAGGGAGATATTTGACAACCTTATATTTACATATATAAATAAATATATATGTATTCCAATAAGTGTATTTGGGTATAAAAATGTTCATTCAGACATGTCTTTTTACATAAAATCATTTTTTAATTTCACCTCTCAATTCTGTGCGTTAATTCATTGATATACAACAATATTTCCCAAAGATTTTTTTGATATTTATTATTAATAATGTCTTTATCTATTTGTAAATTATTAATGTCAAATGTACCATCACTTGGAATAGACTCGACATGAAAATTCCATATACTAAGGCATTTCACCCATACAATATCACTATTAAAGTCTGCTATATTTTTATACAAAAGTACACAACATTCTTGCAATTCAGGATGTTGATTTGAATCGAGATAGGGTTGCGCAATTGTGACTAAGTTCCACAAATCACGCTCGTGAAGTTTTAGATGCTTCGCCACTGGTGCCAATTGTGTTAAAAGTAACTTTTGAAGTTTAAACATTTGGGTAAATTCATAGGCGTTATGTAAATTTTTTTTGCAACTTTCTTTAGCAGCGTCCGATAAAAATTTTGCCAGAGTCGGTGAAACCTGTTTCAATGTCCGATGTCTAATAAAATCCTCAGATACATACGCAAGAGTGTAAAGCAGTTGCCATGCACGATTCATAATAAGAATATTCGAGTCGTGAAAACGATCAATCAATGGATGCCACAGCTGATGAACTATAGGTAATAATTGTTCACTCCACGATGCCAGGATATAAAGTCCCTCTTGCAATGTTTGCATAGCCAATAATACTTTAGAAATGTCTTTCGACGGTAAAAAATGTAAACAACGTTTCATAACACTTTCTGTCATTGTTATATGAGGTGGTGGCTTTTTTATTTCATCTTCTTCGAGTAAATTGCATTTCTCCAAGTCATTATTCACTGTTGTCTCCTCCAATTCTTTCAATATATCTTCGGGCGAACCACCGAGATCTTCATTATCAATTTCCTCCGAGACTTTTTTTGCTTCGTAATGTTCTAAAATCGATTGAATTATTTCTTCCTTGACATTCGTCCCATTCTGATCTGCCTTGTTAATATTTTTATTATTTTCTACACACACCATTTGCCTTATACAAATGGTAAATGTATAAAGTACTTTCAACAATGAATAGGCATTTGCTTGTTGAAAATTAGCGGCCAATTGTATCAAAGCATCTTCAACAATTTCTTTTAAACACGGTAATAAATCTAAAGTGCTGTATTTCATTACAACAGACACGACATTTAATACGCTGGGATTTTTTTCAACTCGTCGCAATTTAATAGTAACATGATATGAAAAATAATCAACATTCTCTCGTATAAGATCAGCAATATTTCCATGTCCTTGAGATTTTGCTATATGTTCTAAAGCATTCAAACCTACGAGACTGGTCAATGCATGACCGCTTCCCGCCCTTTCAATAACTAAATATAAAGTTTTTAAGAGAAATATTTGATAATCCATTTTTAGGATTGAAGCAAATAGTCCCAAGCCTTCGGTCAACAGACAAGACAGTACGACATTACTCTGCACTTGTCCAAGTGGTAAGTTGTCACTAACTTCAATGGGTATATACCAAAATTCATGTGCTGTATAATAATCAATCACTTGTTGATACAATGACAGTGACGCATCATTAGTCGAAATTAATATCCAGTTTATCAATAGAATTAATTCCTTTCGATATTGTGGCATATCTTTGATCAGTTCAAATATGCTGTCGACTAAAATTTCCAAATCACCAAAGACACCAAGAAGTTTGCAAATCAGAGTCATTTTTTGTTCAGTTGTCGTATCGCGAATGAATTTAAATCGTTTCCATGAAGGCACAGCTGTACATGACAGATCTTCAATACATCGCAGTTGATTTTCCTCGAGGATAGTCACATCGCTGCAGTCAAATTCAGCGACATATACCAGTGACAAAAGTAAACGTCGTAAATGAGCGACAGATGACATTATCTGTGGCAACCGTTCTTTTCCCAATAATCTCAAATAACCAACCAATTGATTTAAGTATGATAATTGTGTTGCATCATCTGACATCCGTATAATTCGTGGAAGTTTTGTGAGTAATTTATAAAAACGTTCCTCCAATATTTCGATAATTGATCGCATTTTATGATTACTTGTAACAATATGATTGATTTGTTTTAATGATTTTTCCGCTGGTTCTTTAACATGTGCAATATCGTCCTCTGACAGTGCGATTAAAATTTCTACGAGTTCGGCGAAATTCTTATTCATATTATGTGAACATTTTGAAAGTATCAATGACACAGTATAATTCAATTCTCTCCTAACTTTATAATGCTGATGTGTAGTTAAATTAATTAAATTTCGTAGGGGCAATTGAAGTTTGTCTGACGCAGCATCCAACCACTCTTGATTTCGATGCGCGGACTTAATATGTTTTTCCATGCCATCTCTACCTTCGTTTCGCAGCAATATTCCTAATGGATCTGATGATGCATTATCAGATTGTATTTTTGTATGTGATGTAATTGATAGAATTTTATCATTCTGCGGTAAATCTTCCATAACAAGTGATACGATTCTTCCGAACGCTTGCAACGCTATTGTGGTAATTTTGTGATTTTGAACATCACTTTGTTGAACGATGTCCTGTAGACCTTTAACAATTCCAGGTAAAAATAACATTATTATATCTGATACTTGACTTCTCAATACTGTATCGGAGGGATCAAAGTCATCATGAACATATGACAGTGCTATCAATGCTTCGATTGCACCTACTCTGGAATATTACGTTAAAGCAAATTGAATATATATAGAAATTTTGTGTATTTCGAATGAATAATTGGATGTAAATGTGTACCTTAATGAGGGTGATTTCTCTGTTTTTGCTATTGAAATACATGTGTAAATGCTTTGGCTAATTTTTGCTGCATTCTCTCGTGTATAAAATAATTCAATGACATCAACTGTTGATTGTAAAATTAAATATTTTAAACATTGAACAACACTCTCTTTTAATTCCTCATTCATTGGGATTACTGAAAGGAAAAAATACTTGTGAAAAATAATATTATAGGGTAATATTTCCTTGTAAAAGTCAATAAATACTTACGCAAATTGGATTGTTGCTCGTCGTGAATAGAAAAAATTAAACATAAGTATATTTTATTGAAAAATTCCACTTGTTTAATTATTGTCATGGAAATGGTAATTTTCATTATTTTTATTAAATGCCATTTCACTTCATTGCTAAAAATACAATGAAATAAATAATAGCTGACAATGTGTCCGCGAAATAAATAAATATTTTACTAAATTTCATTACCTGACATTCGTCTGCAAATGAACAATGGTGGGAAATAAAATATATTCTGTTAGATTCTGAACAGCTTGACTAGAAAGATTCATAATACAATTTTCAATGTCAATTGCAGTTTGAATATTCGGTTTTTTCATCAGTAAATCACAAAGTGGTTTAAGTGTAACAAAAGCTTGCCGTGTTGTCATCTCCTCCATATTAAATTATATATCACAATTCTTATTAATAAATTGTCAATATATAAACAATCGTGTTTTAAATTTACCGATGGAATTCATCTCAATAAATAAATAAGCACACAATTTGAGGTTAATGTTATAAACACTTTAGATACAATAAGGCGAATTTTTATTCTGTATATATTGAGCAGTGTCATCTGTGATTCGTTGTGTGGATTCAAATGAAAATTGGGCGGGACAATAATACATGAATAATAATACAATTGGAGATTTACCCAAATGAAATTTGTGTGGACGGCGGGACCAATCACCGGATGTGACGTAATTCAGCAGTAGTAAAACTACTGTAGTACAATATATATATGTACATATATACGAAATCAACGACAAAGGAAGCAGAGGGGAACGAGTGCAGTCGACGGATTCATCTATATGTACACGGATCGTTGACAAAACGTCTTTAACAATTTTCCTCATTGAAGTGAGTGTGTACTACTGTGTCTATAGTTTTTTTTTTCCTCATCACAGATAGGTAGTGTCAACAGATTTATGTGGCACATTGGAAATTAAAACGCCATAGTAACACAACACAAGGAGTCGCAGTTTGACGCGATAACTACATTCAGGCAAAATGAGCTTCCTATTGTAAGTTTCATTTTCTTCATCTTCTTTTTCCTTTTTTTTTTTTTCAGTTTTTTTTTGTTTTGTGAAAATCGACTTTCTAACGATGCTCTCTCTCTCTCTCCCTCCTCCATCACCCTGTATTGTTGTATCCTTGACAAGGAATATTCACAATGAAAAGGGGCGTGTAAAAAAAAAAGAATATATTGATTTATGTCCGAATAACTGAGCCCACTTCATTGATTGGTAATTTCAGAATGTGAAGTTGATGATATTGGTGGATGGAGGATTGACAGAACACTTCACTATCTCTTGTTCATCAGCTTTCGCTCACTTATATATCCGTATTGCCTGATTAATTTAGGTTCTTGACCTATGTACACAATTTAATATTACTGTGGAAGGCCAATAGTACTCTAAAAATAGAATGCCAACTAATTTTCATCAGTATTTTCCGCTTTATTCGTCCTTACGCATCATTTTTTCCGCTCATTGTCGTGTGTATCACGTCATTATTACAATTTTAGTCTCTTGGTGTTATGAGTCATTTGTCAGTGGATTATATGTTTTTAGAACACAGTATACAATTAAATCGTTCTTCAATGCGAATAACATTGATAAATGGATGTATGTGTGTAAAATTTTATTTTAATTATTTTATTCGCGTTTTATTGAGTATCCATTCGTTTTATTTATCTGTTATTTATTTTTTCGTTTTATCTCCGAACAGTGGAAGCCGGTCTTCTAAGACATTCAAGCCAAAAAAAAATATTCCCGAGGGAACACATCAGTATGACTTGATGAAACATGCTGCAGCAACACTTGGCTCAGGAAATTTACGTCTTGCTGTAATGTTGCCTGAAGGCGAGGATTTAAATGAATGGGTTGCAGTCAATAGTAAATATTGGGAAAAATAATTATCTATATTTGTTATAAGCATTATAATAAAATGTACAATAAATATTATATTGTTAAATATTTATTAAATATTTCCTTTCTTTTTATTTTCAGCCGTCGATTTTTTCAATCAAATAAATATGTTATATGGAACGATTACGGAATTTTGCACGGAAGAAAGTTGTCCAATAATGTCTGCAGGACCTAAATATGAATATCATTGGGCAGATGGCCATACAGTTAAAAAACCAATCAAATGTTCAGCACCAAAATATATTGATTATCTAATGACTTGGGTGCAGGATCAATTAGACGATGAAACACTATTCCCTTCGAAAATAGGCAAGTTTTACGTGTGAAGTATTTTGTCATTTTGCAAGAGATTAATAAAAATTTTGCTCATGATTTCCAGGTGTGCCATTTCCAAAAAATTTTCTCTCCATTGCAAAAACTATATTGAAGCGATTATTCCGTGTATACGCGCACATATATCATCAACATTTTAGTGAAGTTGTGCAATTAGGCGAGGAGGCACATTTAAATACGTCATTTAAACATTTTATTTTCTTTGTTCAGGTAAAATTTGTCAATGAATAATTATTGAATTGTATACCGGCATTTATTTGATATTTAAATTTTATTGTGGAATTAATTGCAGGAATTCAATTTAATTGAAAGACGGGAGTTGGCACCGCTGCAAGAGTTAATTGAAAAATTGACTGCAAAAGATGCACGATGAACGGTTAATTATTTATTGTTTTAATAATTTTTTTTTTGCGAGATAAAAAAAAGAACAAAATGTCATTACCCCTCCAAAGAATCGTCACATGCGCTGTTACTCTTCGGCTACATGATATTAATTTCAAATATGCTGTTCAGTTGCGAACTATTTAGCTTCGTTTCGTGAGCAGAAACAGTCAAATACAATACGCCTGACGCTATTCCACACGAAAAAAAAAAAAGATTTTCATAACCAAACAAAAATATCCAATTCGTAAATGCAAGAATGGAAATTCTGCATATAACTTCTGAGCCGAACGTATAAAACACGTGTTTTTTTATTTTTTCTTTAATTGTTTAACAAATATCACAGAACGTTAGCAAGAAGAATTGCACCCCCCCCCCCTGTAATATAACTAGTTATGTTTTATCGTGTAGTTTCAATCTTAATTTATCTCTAATTAATTATCGAAAAGAATATCTATCCTATCGTAATTTATTGCCGCTATTTGTGTGTTTTTTTCTTCCTCTTTCTTTCTCCCTCTTTGTAATTGATTGCTGTTTTTTTTTGTAGTTTATTTGCTATTAGACTGAAGGAGTTGATTTATTCTGAAGAAGTGTCGTGAGATGACATTTTATTTTAGATTATTTGTTTTTTAATTGCTGATTATCATAAGTTCGCAATCATATCAATTTACATTGACTACATTTAATATATAGAAATAAAATGAGTCGCGAATAATGCTTTGAACGTCATGCATAAAAAATGCGCGCCATTGAATTAGATCCGGATGTTTTTTTATGGTGCGTTGTCCATAAATATAAAACGAAAATGAGCGTTGGTAGAGCGACTGTTCATTATAATTTCGAGCTCGACGCTTCATATTGCTTTTGTGTATTTGATCATTTTCTTTTTCTTATTTATAGATCAGATGTGCATTTATATATATACACGTTGAGAAATTTTTTTTTAAATCATTGAACTAGACGTCGTGTAGATGAAAAATAAAGAAATGTAAGTACCAAAAGGATTAAAATCCCGTTGAATAAAAATACAATGTGGAGAAATATAGAATACAATATTATATGTATATGTAGAGTCACGAAAGGAAAAACGAAAAAAAAATTAATGCCGAGTCTCCATTGTGTATGTCATAATATTTTGAATGTATTGGAAATTTAGTGGAAGAAAAAAAAAACAAAATAGTTATATTTTATATATATAAAAGTTTTTGCGAACGAGCAATTTTTTAATGAAAATTCGCGTGTGAAAGTATCGTTGGATACTCTATTTATGTATTTAATCGAGGGTTCCACGTTCTCAAAAGTGTACTTTTGCCACTCGTAAACAGAAAAGCAAGAGCACATGAGCCTACACGAAAAATCTCGAATATTTTTGTTCGAGAATTAACAATAAAATAAATTATAAATTCGTACATTATTATAATAAATAATCACGCCGATTTATATATTGTACTCAGTACTTAAAAAAAAGAGTGGAGTAACGAAAATAATTGCATAATAATGAATACTGCAGAGCTCTATGATAAATAATGGTGAATATTGGGAACTTCAGCATCTTCATACCCATGCATATAATAATTATTAAGCTTGTTCAACACCGATTCAATGTTTAATTGAAATTGCCAGTGTGACATGAATGTCAATACAATACTCGCATTCAAACAAAAGACTTCACAATAATAATTTGTGTATCAATGTATTGTTTGCGTTTGCATCCATGATGAAGACTCAGTTTCGTATTTTTCTGTTCAATTATAATTGATAGATTAATCTTGAATATATAAATTGGAATATTTCATTATTTCACATTATAAATATGATTTTTTGTGTGCATTCGGTTCTTGTTACATACGATATCGTTGAATTTGTCACTAGGAAATACGCACTGATTTATTATCATCAAAAGTTTTTGTATTTACAGTCGCTATCGCATATTTTTTTGTTTTCTATTTAGGAATGAAAGGAAATAAAAATTGCGCCTGTGAAATTTTAAGAGACCAAGTTAAGCGTAATTAGGGAGGATGTGTTTGATTACGTGGTGCAAAACCGTATTGATTACTAAATATATAGTTTTTCAATTAGATTATTGCACTTTACAATTGTGTTTTATAAATGTATATGGATAAATTACTACGATTCATAGGATATTTTGAATATCAAGTTTAAAAGCACCACGTTTCTTATATCACCTCCTGTAAGAAAATTAATCGTTACTACTTCGCTTTAACGATTTCAGTGATAATATCTGTGCAATGTAAATAGTATTTTTCTCAAATAAAATGACGGCTCGATATAATATGTAATTTTCTTGTTTTCCATCATATTCTTACGTTTTTTATTTCAATTAATTTTTTTGTTAAACCGGTTTGTTCTGTGGAACAGCATAGAAAAAATGACAAGCTAATGCGAAAAATTTCTATACGACATTTATTTTCTTTTTCCATTACAAAAAATATAAATACGTATCCAAGTTTTATTTGATAAATTGAAAAATTACATAGATAAAAATAGATATATTAATTTTGAAAAAGCAATATTTGTATTTGAATTCAGTCGTATAAATTATCAATCAATAATTGTTTCATATATACAGTTACTACGTGAAAATATTGAGTATTGAAAGCACGTGGATGAAGCCAAGGAAATGTTTTGTTCTCGATAATGTTAAGTGCTTCCCCAGTCACTTCGATATTATAATATGATGGAAGTTAGTTTCTTTAACCGTACCGAATTCATCATCATATATTTACTGGGTTCAGTTGGCTCAATTCAATTAAATTACTCCAATACCGTAATATATCTCCATTTTCTTATCGTGTTATATTTTTTTTGCCTACACATTCCAACGATTTTTTTCAACAAAGTTCAAACGATAACACTCAATTAATCATGTGAATGAGTTCATGAGTATTAAAATCGTAAAATTTGAAGAAAAAGGCGAAATCGTCAAACATCTAAAGACACTTTTGAAGAATAAAATAACAAAATAAAAAATTGTGCCATTGTTGTGAAAAAAAAAGAGAAAAAATAGTTAGTATTGACTCTTCTATTCGGTGAGGTAGCGACGGAAGAGAAAAAAAACGCAGTGTAATACAGGTGGAAAGTGAGCGATTGAAGCGAAAAAGACTGAAAGAGAGAGGAAACGGTAGAGAGAATATTTCTATTCGTGTTTCATCGTCAGTTTAACTGAATTCTCACAATAATCAGAACGTACAAATTCACTTTCAGAAGGCGTGCATGTGCATCGCAACAAAACATATAATGGTGAGTTAACACACAAGTAAAATTTATTTCTTTATAAAAGAAGATTTCACGAAACTTTTAATACGTAAAAATTGGAAAGTGATTTGGCGAAATTCATAGTACTGTTTGTATCATAATTTGTCGTCTATGAGGTGTGAAAATTGTAATGACACGCGATAAACAACATTCACGTGGTGGTTCTTCGATGTAAATATAGATATATATATTGCGCATGAGCAACTTTGTAAAATCTAAACTGTGAATTATATTGACAATGAATTTTTTTACACTGATTCATGATCAAACTAAAATACATAATAAATATGGCATCAATATTTTTCGTTTGACTTACAATTCGGATACTACGTATGATCTATAGCTCATCTCAAGTCGAGTTCGGTGACACATATATCTACATATATATACATATATGTTACAAATACAGTGGACAATGTTCGAATATATTTTTCTGTTAAATAAAACTGAGACGAATTGTGGTACATATATTAACGGGCTATACAAAAATGCCGGAACTCCTTTAAACATATCTTCATACAGTTTCTCCTTGTGTCAATGTCAAGACTAACGTCCAATATGATATATGAATATTAATAAGTTAATCATAGAGGCAAAAAAAAAAGAAAATAAATAAAATACAAAATAGAAAATAATTTATGCACTGAAATATAAGATATCCAACAGATTTTCATGCAAAGCAGGTAACAAATGAAAAACAAAAACATATGAGAGGATGTCTGATACATTGGAACTTCTGTTCATTTTAAATGTGCGAGCTTTGTTCAACATGTTTTTTTACTTTTCCTTATTTTTTTTTCAACTGTTTCATGACAAACAGAAGCGCCATTTTGGCACTTAATTAGAAATCCGTCATGGTTAATGTAAAATACATGTCATTACAATTGACATTGAAATAAATTAGGAATATATATATATATGTGTGTGAAGGAGTTTTGTTTTCCTAAGCAAATTCCAAGATTTTCAGTTTACACTCGATCATTGGACTGATTTTTTTTTCTCTTCTCTCCGATAATATATGAGCAGTCAATTCGATGACATATAAATCCAATTCACCTCAACTACACCTATTTGTACAATATTCTTATCGAATAATTAAGATATTATCACTTGCACATGTTATCAGTTGTAGTCTATGACTATTATTACTCTTGTTGACATTTGTCCATTTTGTAGTGCACTCTGTATATATGCGTTCAATTACATGTATCAGTTGGTCTATTGAAAGTGACTGATTTGATTTTACAATGATTTAATAAAAAAAAAAATGGAGTGGAAAATAATTAGAAGGAAAAATGGTTGATAATTATTATTTGCAACTGAAAAGATAAAATAGTGATCTAATCTTCAGTGAAAATTTTCACGTTCTCTTATATGATATAGTGATACGCACATTATATATATAGGTGTCCAAGTGTAGTCGAGTTTTTCCATTGCAAAATTAATTTCACAATCAACTCGTATCATATAAACTGGTGCTACGTAGGTATATAAATATTCCGACCAGGTATATATTAAATGAAAAAAAAAGAAAAAGAAAACCATTTTTTTATTCCATTTCATAGCAATAAATGGTCACTCTTATGTTTATAAATTACTTTTTTTATTGTCTATAAATTCAGTAAAGGTTTTGAAATAGCCTTGATTGTTTTGCATATAAAATAGTCAATCACAGTTTTTTGCTATCTAAACAATGGATTGTCATGCAATATATAGAAAAAAAATTAATATGAATTTTGCTTCATGGCTGCGAAATAGAGTTATTCAATGCTGTACATTGTCGATATGACTTTTGAAGTATTTTCTTTCTCTCTATATTCATTGACTTCAGGATTATTTACTCTCACTGGAATATTACTACTTTTGCATGAAGAAGCCAGTGATTTACTATTCGCACTGGCTGGTGACGTATTCTTAACAAATATACATGTATGAACTGTTGTCATTGCTTTGCTAAATACTCTTCGCGCTCCCACTATACCATTCACAGACTTTGTTCATAAGCACACAAATATATACCCTTGGTACGCCTTAAATATACCAACCGCATGCTACACAAGTTTAGTGTCTGTTGATCGGTCCATCAAAAAATATCGCTGTCTATTACACACACAAATAAATTGTCCATGCAAACGCACAACCACTATCTTTATCATAAACTAATTATACACTGTATATTAAAATTTATTTATTGAATCAACTGTCGAACGCGCAAAAATATTTTTTTTTTATTCACTCAATTGTGAATTTTTTAACTCACATATATATATTCATGTGAGTGGTATGAAAATATGTGACAGGAAATAAAAGAGACAATCCGACTTTCTTTTCTCTCTTTTTAGTGTGCGCAAAAAAAAGACAAGTAAAATTAACAATAAATAATTATTTTGTTTAATTTTTTTTTTTAATTCCAATACACTTGATAATATCAAACTACTTTGCAGTTTGACAAAGTGAACATTTTAAAACGTGTGATGAGAAATTTCTGTTTGACACGTATGAACGTGTGAAAGTGTAAACATATCTATTCGTATATAAGTATCATCTGGGAAAACGTGTCAACAGGATACTTTGTAATAAATTAAGGTCGCTGTTACGCTTGTAAGGTTACATCATTTGACATTTAATTTATAAAATTGAATATTTTTTAAATTGACACAATTGTATAATTGTGAATAAATTATTGTAGTTTTTGTGCGAAAAAATATAAAGAAAACATTTAAAGAAGAATGGAGTTGGCTTTATCATTTTTGACAGTGCTTTACAGTGATGTACGATTTTCTTCATCGGTAAGTGGATCTTGAAAAAGGATAATCTTCAATCTATAAATTATATATATATGTATTGTACATTGTTTCCACAATTGTGATATTATAATTGGGTTACGTGGATGTGTAACGTAAGTAAAATTCTATTAGAACGATTGTCAATAATTATTCGTAAAAAAATATAGGACAAAAAATAAACCCAATAAGTATCAAATGTACAAACATACATGTAATTTAAATGAAGAGTATATACGCATTTGTCAAATGTATTTTCATATTTTAAGTAAAACGCGTTCAACTAATGTAAATTCACTTCACATTATCCAAACATTTTTAAATAAATATAATAACATTATACTTTTTAAATGTTATTCAAATATTACTCTTGATATATAATGTCAAATACGTGTAGAGTACACCGATGATGAAACATTTTATTTGATATTTGTTTTCTCTATTTCTCAGGAAATATTCAATGGATCCGTGAAGATACTTATTAAAACAATGTCATTTATTATTCGTTTATGTATGTCGCCATTTATTTGGATGAGAACATTGAGAAAATTAAAAAAATGTCCACCAATTGCGAATAAATTATTGTTGATACCCGCCACAGAATTGGCATATAAAATTCGCATGCAAGAGGTAAATATCTATATACACCTATTCTAATATTATTTATTTTGTTTTTATTTACGAACATAAATATTAATGATCTAAAGGTGCAATTGAAAGTATGAATAAAGCATTTTTTACGATTACATATTTTTGTTTTCTTTATCTTTCTGTTTTTTTTTTTTTTTTTTTTTTTTATAGTTGAGCAGTGAGGAAGTCGTGATAGCGTATATATTGCGGTGTAAAGAAGTAAATCCAATAATAAATGCAGTGGTAGAGAATCGTTTTGACGCTGCACTTGAAGAAGCACGTGAGGTTGATCGACTTGTGCGCTCTGGAAAAAAAACTAAGCAAGCGCTTGCTTATGACACACCTCTGCTCGGTATACCCGTCACGGTTAAAGAAAGCATTGCAGTCAAAGGTAATTTTTCTTTTTTTCTTTCATAGAACAACATAAAATAAAATTCTTTTCCATTACAATAAAACAGTCAACTTCCGTAATGTATATATGTAAATGTATATGCATAGAAAGTTTCCTGAAATCGATTACATCCAATTGTATATTTATATTAAGGTCGAATATATCACCTTAATTGAAAAAAAAAAAAAAAAAA